>JAGFNQ010005945.1:0-50828 GCA_024364735.1 Boesenbergia rotunda
TTCTAAATTGTCATAATCAATTTCGGAAATAATATGTTTAAGACTTTGATTTCTCTAAATCAAATCTTATTAAACTAAGAGACAATTCCCTTAATTTAACGACATATTATTTTCATGAAAATCTCAATTAAGAAAACTCTATAGGAAACCATTTCCTAATTAATTTTGGAGACAACGATATGTAAGAGCATCACCTCTTAAAACATATTTTATTCATGAATTTAATTAATTACAACAAATCATTTTCTAAGGGTGGCTCCCCGAGGCTCAGATACCCAAAGAAAAATAATTTGTTGTAAATCCAATTGGACGGCTCCCCGAGGCTCAATCCAAATCAAACATGACAATTTCAATTTGAAATTGGGAAATTAAATTACAACAACTAACTTTAAATTGGACGGCTCCCCGAGGCTCAATCTAAAATAATGAATTTTGTTGTCAATTTAAAAACTAATTCAAATTTAATTGTCAATTAACCGTCCATGAATTTGTCTAGACTTTCTTGAAAGAAAGTGTCCAAAATTGCGAGATTTCATAAATAGGTTTTCAGAATAATTGTAAGTTTTTGGTACAAAGAAAACTTACATATTTCCAAAATTGGAAAATTTCTAAAATAGAAAAATTTTCAAAATTGGAAAGTTTCCAAATATGGGAAGTTTTCACAATTATTATAAAATTTCAGAAACTAGGAAATTTCAAACGTTTGCGAAATTTCATGAGGTTTTCCAAACATTGAAATTCCTAAATCTAAAATTTATTATAATTGGAAAGTTTCCATAATTGAAAAATTTTCCAAAATTGAGATTATGACAAAGTGTTCCACAAAACAATTATATGAATATGTCGAACACTAACCGGCTCTGATACCACTGTTGGGACCGGGTGCATGTTGACAAGGATACGAGTTCGTAAAATTTTAAATTTTTACGTGCAGCGGAAGAATTTGCATAAAATAATTTCCTAAATTATTTTAACTTCATATCTAGCATGCAACCTTATAGTGTGTTGACATAATCATAAAATAAAACTTTACGGAAAAGTAAACTAATTTACTTTATACCTTTCGTAACTCGAAGTAAGGGACGAGATCCAACCGTAGCGTCCCTTGGAAGCTTCGCCTCTATTCGCGTCCACGCCGAGTTCTCTTCGGGATGACTTCGCAAAGTCACGAGTTTTGTGCAACGAGAACTACTAGATTCTCTATAGGCACAACAAAGAAGAACAAAAGAAAAATAGGAAACTAACCAGCAAGAAACGGAATCTAAATTCCGAGAAGAGAGGAGTCGCTATCCGCTTCTTCTTCTTCTTGTTTCGTTTCTCCTTCTTCTTGAAGCTCACGGCAACCCACTTGGGAGAGAGGTGCGCTGGACCTAGGGTTGGTGTGCGCCGGCCCTAGGGATGATGAAGAGGGCGCCGGCCCTAAGGGAGGAGAAGGGAAGGAGAAGAATAAAAGAGAGAGAGAGAGGGAGCTCTATATCAATTACTCAATTGATTAGTTCGGATCCAAGGCTTGCCTATGGTTCCTTATATAGTTGCTTCTCCCTCGCTAAGTCTCCTCTTTAACGGAATTAACGGAATTAGTTATCATAAGAATTTTATCTTATAAAATTTCTTATGACTTATTCCGTTAAGCCTAGTCTTATTATAACTAATTTATAATAAAACAAATTCTTCTTCTATTTAAATTATGGAATAAAATTTTATAAGAAATTTATAAACTTTCTTATTATGGAAAAATTAATTCATAATTGATTTTATAAAATTAAAATAAACCAATTCATGGATTATTTTAACTTCCATAAAAAGAATAAATATCTATAAATTTATTTCTATAAATTTCTTTATACAAATTTATTTATCCATAATTTATAAAATAAATCGCGCTATATTTATTTTATTAATTAAACCAAAATTAATTGGTTTTTTCTCCCTTTAGGTGGCCGGCCATCCAAGGAGGGTTGGCACCCTCTTTGGCCGGCCAAACCGAGCCGAACCAACACGAATTAAACTCATTTAATTCGCCCAAAAAGCCTTCAAAAGACTTAGCCATTTTTAGCTTCCATTGCGCCTCTGATTAACTCAGATTCGACTTATTTCTCTTGATCGAAAAATCCAATTTTCAACTCATTTTAAATCCCTCGGATTACTCGTAGTGCGTGTGACTAAATAGGCTTTCGATTTATGTTGGCCGTCTATAATCAACCAATTATAGAACGATCATGAGTGGCAACTAGTAGTACATCATGATCCCCAATTAATCGAAAGATCAACGGTTTGACCTCAGAAGAAATTATTCTGAAACCCTTCAGCAGCTCTAATGAATCGTGCCCCATTCCCTTCACCACCTTATACACACTTGGTTCAGGATACGGTCTATGGTGTCAGTCCCCACTAGGCTGACTACGTCACACCTAGCCCAAGTAGTGTCTTTCTCGTCCATTGGATTTCTAATTACTCTCATGTATTTTAGAGACTCACACTCTAAACATGATATACTCTGGCCAGAGGTTTTGAGTAACAATCCGACGATAGGCCTGGGTATACATCTCCTCGCAAGGAGTGGTGAATCCTTTGTAGGCTGTTCAAACATCTTCGGGCACTTCGGCTTATACCCAATCATCCTGGGTCCACACCTCCTTGGAGATGCTTGCTTAAGATGTTAAAGTATAAGTCTCCATGACCAAGATGACTTGAACACCGCAAGTCAAAGGAACATCGCACTTAAGCTGCAGTAAGAACTTCATTGACATATCTACATGTAGATTCCCATATGAAGTCTTACAGCTAGTCACTCCAATGAACTAGTTCCCTCAACTAGCATCCATGTTTATCTCCGGACATCCCAATGTCACCAGCCAGTGAGAATCATCTGATTAGAGAATAACCCATGCTAGTCTCAACAGAATTGATAGTGTCCGTTTTTATCAATTCATCGACTAGGGATAGTTTCAATACTTCACAATTGCACATGTAGAGATAATCACTAGTTGTGATCCCATCACAAATTCTCTTATGCTGTGAGTTGTATTGCGGACATTCAGTAGATGAGTTTAAGATCCCAATCAAATACACAAAATATGTATACTCAAATAGTGAATTATCATTTATTAATATAAATGTTTACATCATAAGGCGATTGTCTTAGGACACTTCTCTCATATCACTAACACTATTATGGCCTTGGTCCTCCAATGTGCCTCCAGTCGTGTCATCACCTCATCCACTCAATCCTATCCATGCGCATGCCACCATGAAGGAGTCCCCAAGCCGAGATGACTAGCTAACTAATTTACATCCATTGATCCTCAATTCCACGAAGGAGTGTACATGTCATCTAGATCAAAAGTAAATAGAAAGCTTGGCTAAACAAGTGCCATATTTAATTACAAAAATTAAATAGCTTATCTAGCCTCGTCAACCCTGAGGATTCAAATAATTACATCAAACACATCCAATCACATACACAGAATATAATTTGCCATAATAGTTCGAATCTAGTGCCTGCAACATAAAGTTAGCCTATGCACGTCCAAAATATCATCCAGCAAAATAATGTACATGATAATGTGCAGGAAAAATAACGAATCCTTAAACACACAAAACCGGAAACACAGCTCTGATACCAATTGTTGGTATGGCTTGGCGATTTCCAAGACAACCACGTGGTCATATTTGAGAGACATCTCTAAGTCTATGGATTAAAAATTTAATCCGAATAAAGATGCGTCCCTATAACGACCGATTCGTCGTCGTGTTAATTAGTCCAAGTCACAACTTAGCCACAAAGGCCTTGTAACTTTCCGGATTAACTAACCGTGGAAATGACGATGATTTGGATTGTAGATTTTTGTGTTTATCTTCGGGGTCCAGTTAATTATTATTATCTAAGATTTCAAATCAAAATAATAATTTAACACATATGAAATGACAAGGCAAAGCATAATGGCACAATCAAAGCATATCATAACGTAAACTGAGCCCGGGAGAATTATATCTCGCCGTTTACCTCGCAGACATCTATCTTATGACCCAGGCCTCTTGGACGTCGTGTGGGCGATGATCTCCCAAGATGTGGAGTCACCAGGGCCTTTGAATCAATCCTTCTTCTTCAATCCTCTTCCTCTTTGGTAGCAAAACCCTAGTTAGGGTTTCGGCTACTTCCTCTTCCCACCTCTCCTCTTCTTACCGCCGACCACCTCGAGCTCTAAGCTCCGGTCGACCAAGAGGGAGCTTCAAGGGACTACTAGGATGATGAAGAAAGGGAAGAAGAAGCCGAACAAGCTCCTTCTTCTTCCCTAATCCCACCTGAACACCCAAGTCCTCCCTCCTCCCGCCGACGTCAAAACAAGAAGACAACCCCTATTTTCCAGCCGCCGGCGACTCCTCCTTCCTATTCCTTACTTGCGCACATAGAGGAGGAGCTCACCATGAGGGAAGGAGAAGACAACAAGGAAGAAGAGAGGAGGAGAGTTGATTTCTCCTCCCTTCTTGTTGTCGACGCCGCAAGCTCCAAGCGACCCGCCGCCGGCCAACTTCCACCCGTTCCCTTGCTTCAAGTCGATCACCACCGTGTCCCTCCCTCTCCTGCTAGATCTACACGCCCAAGAGATCAAGAGAGAACGAGGAGCAACCTCCTCTCTTCTTGCTTCTTCTCGCCGGCGCCCAAGACCCTCAAGAGGAGATTAATTGATTAAGGGAGAGAGGGAGAGGGGTTGGGTTTATATAGGAGATTAGTTAGTTTTAATTTGAAAAATTTTCCAATTAAATATGGATTGATTATAAAAATTTATATACAATAATTCCATAATTAATCCATGATTATTCCATCTAAATTTTTATATATAGAATAATTCCTTAATTAATCTATGATTAATTCTTTAATTAATTCGAGATTAATAATTAATTAATCCCAAATTAATTCCTTAATTAATCCTTGATTAATTCTTTAATTAATTTCGAGATTAATAAATAAATTAATCCCAAATTAATTCCTTAATTAATCTGGCCTTTTTATCATGACTCTAATGGGGCTTTATTGGGCTAAGATAGGGACCATGAGGAGGAGTTGGTTCTTGGCCCTCTAATGGATCCAAACCCGATCCATTAAATGGAGATCCATTCCACTAAAGGATCCCATTGTACTTTCTCACCAACCCCCATATTTTCATATGAGCTCCACCTATAACGAGTCATCCATCTCCCCGTGTTTAAGATATCATATGCCGGATAATTAATTCATATTACTGATAATTAAATTAATTATCTTCTTGATCCTTAATTAGTACCACTCAACCTTTTCGACATGTCGGACCATAGTCCACTTGCAAGATTTGACATGGCGATCCTTTTGAGCTCACCAAGGGGGCATCATCACCCTGACTCACCAGGACACGGATTCCGTCAATAATCAATGGCACATCATATTATTAATATTATTTCCCAACTTACCGGGTCTATCGATCTAACAGAATAAATCTCACCCATGGGTAAATCAAAGAAACAATAGTTAATAATATATGCCCGTCATTATTTCGGGATTCAGAGATCGTACTCCATAATAGCATCTGAGGTCTAATCCAATTTACTAGGTCAGTACAAAAATTGGATGACCTCTCTTTTGATCCTACTCAATGTATACAAAGTACACTAGTATAATCCTATAGTTTAGATAAACCACACCTGATTACACTACAACCATTCCGATTAGTTTATCCAACTCCATCTCGGTTGTGAGCCTCTTTCTTATGCTCGTTAAGGGACCTGATAACATCATCTTCTATGCGACACCACGCACCATGCTATCTACAATGCCAAGCATTAGACATTTAGTGCACATACTAATATAAACATAAACGTGCACTGTGTGACTTCTGATTCTCTTTAAAATGTAGATATATCTTTAAACCAAAAAGAAAAGTTTTCAGTATACATCCTAACACTCTCCACTCAAATATCCTAGGGACCCAACTCCACACTCAGATTCTTTTGGGGTATTTCTCCCAACTACCCTCTGATCAGATAATGCTGATCGGACATCCCATGTCCTAGCTCCCCACTTGGATACCTTCGAGGCCCAACTCCTCACTCGAATATGCTAGGGACTCAGCTTCTTACTCAGATGCTTCGGGGCTTTGTTCCCTACTACGCTACGATCAGACATCTCAAGGCTCCCAACTCGGATACATTCGGGGCCCAGCTCCCCACTCATATAGCTTCTAGGCCCAACTCATCCCCAATCAGAGACTAGGCTCCAGCCCCAGATCCATTACCTTATTAGTTTGATCAAACTCTCATCAGCCTAGTAGGCCTTTTGACCCATGAGCTCATTTCTTCATTAATACTTCACATGGGTTTATCAGAAAGTCAGCAGGACCATATATCTTCATAGATATGAGATGCTCCTCCCATACTTATGATAGGACTGTTAGAAACAGTAGAAGAATGATGATTAGACTTAATGCCTAACAGTGATGTAATGCCTCATTAACGTGGGGATCACAGGGGCACTATAAAAGGGGTCATTCTCCGTTGGCACAGGAACAAGTTCACAAGCATACACATACTATATTGTTCTTTCTTCATTTTTTCGTCCACTATATTGGCTTGACCATTGGATTAGGTGCTCTAGGGACCCCCTAGCATGCTTATTGATGATCTTCTCCCTTTCTGATTGTGCTCATAAGCATCACAGGCTCAAAGCCTTCTTCCAGTCAACACCAATGACACCACACTGGTACCCCATCTCCGTTGATTCCAGATGGGATCATCTATGATGCAATCTTTTCATCAGTTGCGATATTTAAATCCATTTGTATCTTGCTTACTATTGTAACTTACCATGATTATGAGATCTGCCAAATGGATATCAAAATTATATTCCTTAATAGGAATCTATTTGAGGGTGTGTACATGACACAACCTAAGTGTTTAATTGATCCAAAGAATGCTTGAAATATATATATTTAAGTTGTAAAAGTCCATTTATGGATTAAAATAAGCTTCTATAAGTTGGAATCTTCTATTCGATGATGTGATGAAAGAGTTTGGTTTCATTATGGATGAGATAATCTTTGTGTTTACAAAAGAATTAGTGGGAGCATGGTCATCTTGTATGTAGATGACATACTTCTCAATATAAATAATGTCCCCGTTCTATAGTCTGTAAAGACTTGGCTTACGAATTATTTTTCAATGATAAACCTAGGTGAGGTGCCTATATTTTAGGCATTATGATCTATAGGGACAGATCTAACAGATTGCTTGACCAGAGTCAGAGTACATATATTAACAAAGTGTTTAATCATTTTATCATGCATAATTCTAAGAAATAATTCTTGTCAATGTCACATGGTGAGCCTTTCTAAGGCTCAATGTCTCTCTACTAAAGAGGAGAGGGATCCTATAGATAAGATTCCTTATGCATTTACTATTGAATCTATCATGTATGTTATGTTATGTATGTTGGTGCTTGGATGACTAGAGAGGGGGGGGTGAATGTAGCCAGACACTAATTTCATGCTCTTTTAGGTTTTCTGCACTTGAAGGTTAGCAACAGTAGCAGAAACAAAACAAAACAGAGAAACAGAATTGCATAACATAAAACCCTAAACTAAGCACAAGCTCAAGACGCAAACAAGGAGGATTTACAAGGTTCGGGGATAACTTGCCCCTACTCCTTGGCATACCAGTGAGGTGGACGATCCCTTGATCGTCGGCATATTAAGCCCCGAAAAATCGGATAGATGAATCCTCCTTCTCGGTGGAGAAACCTCTCCACACAATGTCTCAACAGATATGAGATAAAAGCACAGAGACAGCAACAAGAAATCTTACAGAGCACTTCGGATAGAGGAAACCCAAGAACTCTACACCGAGATCCACTCAGCACAAACCTCACGCAAGAACTCCTAGCTCTTCGTGTTTGCTCGCTGATGGACTCGCCAAGCTCTTTTCCTCTTCCAAGCGCTCAACTCTCTCATAAGTCAAAGTATCAAAGTGTATGCTTCAAGGTGAAGGATGAATCAGATTTGTCGCAACAGATCAAGTGTTCAAGTTATCTTTCTCTTCATCGCCAGCCAACACTTAACTGTTGTTGCTGTTGCCAGACGCTCCTCTACAGCTCCCAGCTGCTCATCTGCAACTGCCCAGCTACCCTGACCTCTCCTGGACTTCTTGAGTTCTCCTCAGCTGAGCTGCATCGAGCCCAAGGTCAGCTTCCAGTCGTTGCCAGCAGCGCCTGCGTCCGTTGAAACCTGAGAAGAAGAAACAACCAAACCTGATACATGAAAAGTCCCCATTTGACTCTCCTCCATTGTTTGAATCCTCCCTGTATCACCTGCACACTTAGCAGATACTTAGCAAACGAAATCAACGAGAATCTGTAAGGAGCAGAGAAAACACAGAGCAAAACAGACACGATCAAAACACTGACAGTGGATTTGAATTAAAGTTTACTGCTACTGATCGGTCACTGGACTGATCAGAGAGGACCCAGATCAGTCACCGGACCGATCAGGTTAAGCCAGACCGATCAGGTTCCAGCCTGATCGGTCCACAGTGAGAAACCTGAGATCGTGGATTCTTATGATCGGTCACCAGATCGGTCACCAAATTGGTCACCAGACCGATCCAGCAGTCTACTTGCCACAACCCGCAGGAACTACATGCCCGATTGGTCACTAGACCAATCAGACTGTGCCTTGATAGGTCTGGTGACCGATCAGCTCACTCCCTGACCGATCAGGAGCTATCCTGATCAGTCATAATGAGGAACTCGCGATATTGATCGTTCACCAGAACGATCAGAAGATCTCCCTGATCGGTAACCAGACCGATCAGGAGCCGAACACAATCCTTTCTATTTTCTCACTGATCGGTCACCAGACCGATCAGGAGTCGAACAAAAGCCAAATAATCTTTCTGTTCTCTCCTTAATCGGTCACCAAACTGATCAGACTCCTCTAGATCGGTCACCAGACCGATCCACAAAGGGAGTTCGTGCCAACTTCCCTGATCAGTCACCAGACCGATCCAGAGACTCACAATTCAACTCTAAGTCAAGAGAACGGGCTCTAACTCGTGCTCAGTCCCCCGGACCAAGAATCCGTGCCCAGCTTCACTCACCGGGACTTCACCTAGTCCCACTTGGTCTTTTCTCATGACAGCGTACAATCTCCCAGATCCACCTGGACTTCACCTAGTCCCACTAGGTCTTTTCCCATGTCAGCGTGCAATCTCCCAGATCCACCTAGACTTCACCTAGTCCTACTAGGTGTGCCTAGTCCCACTAGGTCTTTTCCCATGCCAGCGTGCAATCTCCCAGATTCACCAGGACTTCACTTAGTCCCACTAGGTGTACCTAGTCCCACTAGGTCTTTTCCCATGCCAGCGTACGCTCTCCCAGATCCACCTGGGCTTTACCAAGTCCCACTAGGTGTGCCTAGTCCCACTAGGTCTTTTCCCATGCCAGCGTGCGACCTCCCAGATCCACCTGGACTTCACCTAGTCCCACTAGATCTTTTAGTATGCCAGCGTGCGATCTCCCAGATCCACCTGGACTTAATCCGAATTCACTCAACCAAACTTAAATCGTTGTCAACACCAAAACAATAATCGGGCCAGACTGCATCAACAATCTCCCACTTTTTGTTGTTTGACAACCCGATTTAAGTTTAGGTATTAATGATCAATTGAAATCCATTCAATTTTCATAAGGGAATCAAGATCCTCCCCCTACAATGATGAACCCTAAACTTAATCAACCTTTCTCTCCCCCTTTGTCAAACATCGAAAAGGGTATGGTTATTAAGTTTAAATATACCTCCCCCTTATGCAAGGGTCTCTCCCCGATCCCAAAATAATCAAAGGTTAATCTTGAATTGCACATGAAAACATATACAGAATAATATCATGGTCAAACCTGTATATGCTTCATATGACAAGTAGTAATGTAGCTTCATCAGACTGATGATTGATATAGAAAAACTTCTGATTTATCTATGAACGATCAATTTTTAGAAATTTTTTTGTAATTTTGATTTGTTCAAGATCAGACTGCATTAACAATTGAAATTCCATAACAGGGGTGTAGACTTCATCACCAGTTGATATTTCAGAAAAATTTCTGGACCATGGTTTGGGTTTCTTGACTGAAAATTATTTCTCATCAAGAGATCAAGGAACAAGAGACATGATTCAACCAACCCGTTCATATGAATTTCAAAAATTTTGACACGGGTTTGTATCGAATCAGTATTAAATTTGCTCCAAGTATGATTAGGATGTTCCAATTGTACTTGGTTTGTATCAGATTTATTTGTAGTATGATCATTAAACTGATACAATTCGACGAGAGGAGATCGGACTGAGGAGTTTTGACCCAATCAGGGAATTTGCTGATCAGAACTGATCTGATCGATCACCGGACCGATCAGAGGGATCCTTGATCGGACCGACCAGGTTCGACACAGAAAGTTTTCTAAAACTGATCAGTTTCAGAAATAGGTTTGTTTCAACTCCTAACCATTCCCAAACCCTAATTCAATTAGTTTTAACTTATTTGATCCTAAGAAGGGTTTCCCCTAACCAAAATAAACAACATGATTTATGTCCCTTAACTAAGTATTATTCCACATCAAGAATTAAGAGTTTCTATGAAGAGAAACAACACATGTTTGTAACAATTTCAATGAATGATCCATTATTTTCCACTTTTGATCAGTTTGTATCAGTGTGTACATACTTTTGATAATCTAATTTAGTCCATAGTTCTAATCTCAATTATTAGCAACAACTTACAATTCTTCTTTTTCCACATGGGCTAAAGGTTAAACATGGCATATATAGCAACAGTTGATGAAAATGCATCCAATCCATAGCTATCCTATTCATGATCCCATCCATTCAATTTTCAAACAGAAATTTACCAACCATGGATACTAGAAGTAATGTTCATGTATTGCTATTTGGTATAGATGAACTAGACAGTTTCTTCTTTGTTTTGGAAGCAAACTTGATCATGGAAGAACTTTGATACTAAAGTAGATTATACTTAAGCATGATTAAGTACATTGACACATGAATTCCATAAAAGTCAATAGCCAAGGGATTACATTGTTAAAAGAACTAAAACAATGGAGATCAAATTATCTAATTTGAATTTTCCATAACTAATCATGTGGATAACAATTTTCCCTGACCATGGATTTTGAGCACCCATTATCAACCACCCATGTTGATGGATGCTCCCCCTCAATCAATGCTATACAATTCTAAAGATAGAAGTTTTAGGTACCCAAATTTTGGGACCTAATGCATCAACAATGAGGGACTTAGGGACCCATGCCTTAGTCATTTTCTTTCTAACCTTTTGAACCTTAGAATCATTTTGTGATCTAAATTGGGTTCTTGACATTAATGATATAACACTAGGTTCTTTAGGTTGGTAACCTAAACCAACCTTGTTGTAAGCCGCTTTTTGTGAATTTAGAATCATATCTAATGTTTTAGAGCTTGTTGAAAATTTCTCAAGAATATTCTTGAGATATTCAATTTCGCTCTTCAAGCCCTTATTTTCATCCTCATGATTTTAAACATGCAAGTCATCAATTACCTCATCCTTAGAGGTTTTCAATTCCTCTACTTCCAATCTTAATGATTTAATCTTATTCTTAGATTTTTTGAGTAGACTAGTTAAGCATGCAATTGTTTATAACACTTGTCTACCTCGGGAGAGATTACCTCTTCATCATCCGAAGATGATGAAGGCACGGTTGAGGAGCTCCTTGATTCGTTATCACTTTCTTCTCTCGAGTCCTCTAGTGCCATGTGACAGTAAGTCTTCTCCTCCTCTTTTTCCATCTTCTTCTTCTTGTTGTCACCTGCCACTAAAGCCAACCCTTTATCCTTTGGGCTTTAGTTAGAGATCTCATGTAGTTCCATTTCACAAAATAGATCTTCTAACTTAACAAAAGAAAGATCCTTGGATACCTTGTAGGCATCCACCATGGATGACCACAAAGTATTCCTAGGGAAAGATTTAAGGATATACCTTACAAGATCTCGGTTTTCCACCTTTTCATTGATGGAATGCAAGCCATTAAGGATCTCTTTGAATCTTCCATGGAGTTCACTTACCTTTTCATTTTCTTCCATGGAAAGGTTTTGAAGTTGGCTAAGAAGGAGGTCCTTCTTGGCTGTCCGGGTTTTATGAGTGCCTTCATGGAGCTTAATGAGCTTACTCCATAGGTCTTTAGCACTTGTGAAGGGACCAACTTTGATTAGTTGGTCCTTGGTCATCCCACATTGCAAGGTGACCACGGCTTTGGCATCGACTTCCCCCTTGCGAGTTTACTCAGCCGATCACATGGAGAAGTCTAGATCTTTTCCCTCAACATTCTTTGGAGGAGAGAAACCCTCCTTCACAGTGAACCATGTGTTGATGTTCATCTTGAGATAATACTCCATCTTTGACCTCCAATATTTGAAATCAGTGTCGTCAAAGAATGGATGTCGGCTGGTGCTAAACCCTTCTCTCAAAGCCATCATTTTTAGCTCTCGGATGTTAAGCCATTCGAACAGAGCCCCAAACTCTAATACCACTTGTTGGTGCTTAGATGGCTAGAGGGGGGGTGAATGTAGCCAGACACTAATTTCTTGCTCTATTAAGTTTTCTGCACTTAAATGTTAGCAACAGTAGCGGAAACAAAACAAAACAGAGAAATAGAATTGCAGAACCTAAAACCCTAAACTAAGCACAAGCTCAAGACGCAAACAAGGAGGATTTACAAGGTTCGGGGATAACATGCCCCTAGTCCTTGGCATGCCCGTGAGGTGGGCGATCCCTTGATCGTCGGCAGATCATGCCCCGGAAAACCGGATAGATGAATCCTCCTTCTTGGTGGAGAAACCTCTCCACACAATGTCTCAATAGATATGAGATAAAAGCACAGAGACAGCAACAAGAAAGCTTACAGAGCACTTCAGACAGAGGAAACCCAAGAACTCTACACCAAGCTCCACTCAGCACAAACCTCACGCAAGAACTCCCAACTCTTCATGTCTGCTCGCTGATGGACTCGCCAAGCTCTTTTCCTCTTCCAAGCGCTCAACTCTCTCAAGAGTCAAAGTATCAGAGTGTATGCATCAAGGTGAAGGATGAATCAGAGTTGTCGCAACAGATCAAGTGTTCAAGTTCTCCTTCTCTTCTTAGCCAGCCAACACTTAACTGTTGTTGTTGTTGCCAGACGCTCCTCTGCAGCTCCCAGCCGCTCATCTGCAACTGCCCAGCTACCCTGACCTCTCCTAGACTTCCTGAGCTCTCCTCAGCCGACCCCCATCGAGCCCCAGGTCAGCTTCCAGTCGTTGCTAGCAGCGACATCGTCCATTGAAACCTGAGAAGAAGAAACAGCCAAACCTGATACATGGAAAGTCCCCATTTGACTCTCCTCCATTGTTTGAATCCTCCCTGTATCACCTGCACACATAGCAGATACTTAGCAAATGAAATCAACGAGAATTTGTAAGCAACAGAGAAAATACAGAGCAAAACAGACGTGATCAGAACTCTGACAGTGGATTTGTATAAAAGTTTACTGCTACTGATCGGTCACCGGACCGATCAGGTTAAGCCCTGACCAATCAGGCTCCAGCCTGATCGGTACACAGTGAGAATCCTGAGATCGCGGATTCTTGTGATCGGTCACCAGATCGATCACCAGATCAGTCACCAGACCGATCCAGCAGTCTGCTTGCCACAACCCGCAGGAACTACACGCCCGATCGATCACTAGACCAATCAGACTGTGCCCTGATCGGTCTGGTGATCAATCAGGTCATTCCCTGACCGATCAGTAGCCATCCTGATCGGTCATAATGAGGAACTCACGATATTGATTGTTCACCAGAATGATCAAAAGCTCTCCCTGATCGGTCACCAGACCGATCAGGAGCCGAACACAATCCTTTCTATTTTCTCACTGATCAGTCACCAGACCGATCAGGAGTCGAACAGAAGCCAAACAATCTTTCTGTTCTCTCCCTGATCGGTCACCAGACCGATCAGACTCCTCTTGATCGGTCACCAGACCGATCAGACTCCTCTTGATCGGTCACCAGACTGATGCACATAGGGAGTTCGTGCCAACTTCCATGATCGGTCTCCAGATCGATCCAGAGACTCCCAATTCAACTCTAAGTCAAGAGAACGGGCTCTAACTCATGCTCAGTCCCCCGGACCAAGACTCCGTGCCCAGCTTCACTCACCGGGACTTCACCTAGTCCCACTAGGTGTGCCTAGTCCCACTAGGTCTTTTCTCATGCCAGCGTATGATCTCCCAGATCCACCTGGACTTCACCTAGTCCCACTAGGTCTTTTCCCATGCTAGCATGCATCTCCCAGATCCACCTGGACTTCACCTAGTCCCACTAGGTCTTTTCCCATGCCAGCATGCGATCTCCCAGATCCACCTGGACTTCACCTAGTCCTACTAGGTGTGCCTAGTCCCACTAGGTGTGCCTAGTCCCACTAGGTGTGCCTAGTCCCACTAGGTGTGCCTAGTCCCACTAGGTGTGCCTAGTCCCACTAGGTCTTTTCCCATGCTAGCGTACGATCTCCCAGATCCACCTGGACTTCACCTAGCCCCACTAGGTGTGCCTAGTCCCACTAGGTCTTTTCCCATGCCAGCGTGCGATCTCCCAGATCCACCTAGACTTCACCTAGTCCCACTAGGTGTGCCTAGTCTGTTGGGACCGGGTGCATGTCGACAAGGATACGAGTTCGTAAAATTCAAAATTTTTACGTGCAGCGGAAGAGTTTGCATAAAATAATTTCCTAAATTATTTTAACTTCGTATCTAGCATGCAACCTTACATTGTGTTGACATAATCATAAAATAAAACTTTGAGGAAAAGTAAACAAATTTACCAAGTACCTCTCGTAACTCGATGTAAGGGACGAGATCCAACCGTAGCGTCCCTTGGAAGCTCCGCCTCTATTCGCATCCACGCCGAGTTCTCTTCGGGATGACTTCGCAAAGTCACGAGTTTTGTGCCGACGAGAACTACTAGATTCTCGGAAGGCACAACTAGATGAACAAGAGAGGAAAGATAGGAAACTAACCAACGAAGTAACGGAATCGAATTCCGAGAAGAGAGGAGTCGCTATCCGCTTCTTCTTCTTCGTATTCGGGTTCTCCTTCTTCTTCTTGAAGCTCACGGCCTCCTCTAAGGAGTCCTTTGTGCGCCGGCCCTAATCCTCTAGGGTGGGCGCCGGCCCTAGGCAAGAGAGGGAAGAAGAGAAGAGAGAAGAGATTAAAAGAGAGGGAGAGAATAATTAATCTCTTAATTAGGAATAAGGGCTAGCCTTTGGTTCCTTTATATAGTAGCAACTCCTTTGCTAAGTCTCCCTCTAAACCGAATTAACGGAATTAACGGAATTAGTTATAAGAAATTTATCTTATAAATTTTCTTATTAATTATTCCGTTTAAACCGAGTCTTTATTATAAACTAATTTATAATAAAACTAATTCTTCTTCTCTTTAAATTATGGAATAAATTTTATAAGAAATTTATAAACTTTCTTATTATGAAAAAATCAATTCATAATTGATTTTATAAAATTAAAATAAACCAATTCATGGATTATTTTAATCTTCCATAAAAGAATAAATTTCTATAAATTTTATTTATATAAATTTCTTTATACAAATTTATTTATCCATAATTTATAAAATAAATCGCACTAGATTTATTTTATTAATTAAACCAAAATTAATTGGTTTTCTCCTCTTTATTGGCCGGCCACCAAAGGGGTTTTTGACACCCTCTTTGGCCGGCCAAACCAACCCGAACCGCCGCGAATTAAACTCATTTAATTCGCCCAAAAAGCCTTCAAAAGACTTAGCCATTTTAGCTTCCATTGCGCCTCTGACTAACTCAGATTCGACTTATTTCTCTTGATCGGAAAATCCAATTTTCAACTCATTTTAAATCTCTCGGATTACTCGTAGTGCGTGTGACTAAATAGGCTTTCGATTTATGTTGGTTGTCTATAATTTAACTAATTATAGAACGATCATGAGTGGCACCCAGTAGTACATCATGATCCCCAATTAATCGAAAGATCAACGGTTTGACCTCAGAAGAAATTATTCTGAAACCCTTCAGCAGCTCTAATGAATCGTGCCTCATTCCCTTCACCACCTTATACCCACTTGGTTCAGGACACGGTCAATAGTGTCAGTCCCCACTAGGCTGACTACGTCACACCTAGCCCAAGTAGAGTCTTTCTCGTCCTTTGGATTTCTAATTACTCTCATGTATTTAAGAGACTCGCACTCTCAACATGATATGCTCTGGCCAGAGGCTTTGAGTAACAATCCGACGATAGGCCTGGGTATACATCTCCTCGCAAGGAGTGGTGAATCCTTTGTAGGTTGTTCAAACATCTTCGGGCACTTCGGCTTATACCTAATCATCCTGGGTCCACACCTCCTTGGAGATGCTTGCTTAAGATGTTAAAGTATAAGTCTTCATGACCAAGATGACTTGAACACCGCAAGTCAAAGGAACATCGCACTTAAGCTGCAGTAAGAACTTCATTGACATATCTACATGTAGATTCCCATATGAAGTCTTACAGCTAGTCACTCCAATGAACTAGTTCCCTTAACTAGCATCCATGTTTATCTCCGGACATCCCAATGTCACCAGCCAGTGAGAATCAGCTGATTAGAGAATAACCCATGCTAGTCTCAACAGAATCGATAGTGTCCGTTTTTATCAATTCATCGACTAGGGATAATTTCAATACTTCACAATTGCACATATAGAGATAATCACTAGTTGTGATCCCATCACAAATTCTCTTATGCTGTGAGTTGTATTGCGGACATTAAGTAGAAGAGTTTAAGATCCCAATCAAATACACAAAACATGTATACTCAAATAGTGAATTATCATTTATTAATATAAATGTTTACATCATAAGGCGATTGCCTTAGGACACTTCTCTCATATCACTAACATAGTCCCACTAGCGCTTTTCCCATGCCAGCGTGCGATCTCCCAGATCCACCTGGACTTAATCCGAATTCACTCAACCAAACTTAAATCATTGTCTACACCAAAACAACAATTGGGCCTGACTGCATCAACAATGTACTCGTCCTGATGTCACATATGCAATAAGCATGACGAGTAGATATTATTTTGATTCGAATGATAGTGTTAGGACCAAAAGGAATTTAGATATCTCCACAATGGTATGATATTGTCTACTTTGGGTCTAAGCCCGTATGGTTTTGCTCTTGGGCTCTCCCAAAAGGCCTCATGCCAGTGGAGATATCTTTTTTTATTATAAGCTTATGATCTTTCCCATGTGTTTTCGATGTGGGACTATGTTTGCAACCTTGCAACCCTAACAATCCCCCTCCCCCTCAAACAAAAGACCACAAGGCCCCCCCTCAAGCGGAAAATATTTCTGTTTGATGTCCGATCCTCAACCCACCAGGACATTCTACCCCTTAGTCCACCTGACCGACTAGGACTTCACCGCCTAGCCGCAACTAGGACTTCTCTTCTTGGTGTCTGGTCCTCTTGATCAAGACATGGGAACCCACACATCCTTTATTCAAGGCTTAACCCACATGGTTTGATTTGGATCATGGCTCTATCTCGTACTTCTTCCGGTGGTTAGTCCAGTGAAGAACGACCTGGCACTATCCTAGTTGTGGCTAGGCGGTGGATCTCGTGCTTTATTCAAGGCTTAAGCCTATGATCTTTCCCATATGTTTTTTGTTAGGATCTTACCGTTTGCTAGAGGGGGTGAATAACAATTTTTTGATTCGTTCATCCTACAATGTTAGCGTGCGCAAGCGAAAATAATAATAACAAAATCAACCAAACGCTAACACATCACCTTTACATGGTTCGGAGATGACGTTCCTACTCCACGGTTGTCGGTAAGGTGGACGATCTTGATCCGTTGGTAGATGACTCCCCGGATGACCTCCGGCTCGCTCTTGTCGCTCCTTGTGGGTGGAGAAACTATTGGTATGGCTTGGCGGTTTCCAAGACAACTACGAGGTCATATTTGAGAGACCTCTCTATGTCTACGGATTAAAAAAAATTTAATCCGAATAGAGACACGTCCCTCTAATGACAGTCTCATCGTCGTGTTAATTAATCCAAGTTACAACTTAGCCAAAACTGAGGTTAAGGCCTTGTAACTTTCTGAATTAATTAACCATGGATAAGATGACGATTTGAATCGCCGATTTTTGTGTTTATCTTTTGGGTCCAGTTACTTAATTGTTGTATATGATAACAAATCAAAATAACCAACTAACATACATAAAATGACGAAGCAAAGTAGCATGACACAAACAAGACGTGGCATAAGTAAATTCGAGCTCGGGAGAATTATACCTCATTGTTTACCTCGCAGTCTTCTATCATATGACCCTCCCTTCCTGGACGTCGTGTGGCCGATGATCTACCAAGACATGGAGTCACCAAGGCCTCTGAATTAATCACTTTCTTCAAGCTTCTTCCACTCACCTACACAAGCTAGGGTTTACTTGCGCCGACGACCTTTCAACCTCTCCTCCTTGCGCTGCCGGCCACCTCAAGCTCCAAGGTCCGGCCAGCCGCAAGGTAACTCCGAGAAGAAGGTAAGGAAGATGAAGAAGAGGATGAATTAGCAAGAGCAAGTCTCCTTCTTCCTCCTAAACCCACCGAAAACCTATGCTTGCCTCTTCACCCTCACCGACGCCAAAACAAGGATCTTCCTTGTTTTTCCCGGCCACCAATTGCTCCTCCTCCCTTGCTCCCTGCATGCGCACGCTGAGAGGATGCTGGTGAAGATGATGGGAGAAGAAACCAAAGAGTAAGAAGGAGAAGAACTCAAGTTCTTCTCCTTCCTCACACCGCCGCTGCCGCACAGCTCTAAGCCGCCGGAAACAGCCTCCTCCGGTGTCCTTCTTCTCCTGGTAGGTCTCTCCTAGATTTGGCTAACCTTCCATGCCAATGAGAAGGAGTTCATGGAGGAGAAAACACAAGGGAAACTCCTCCTTCCTCCTCCTCTACCGCCGGCGCAAGGTGAGCCCTAGGAGAGAGAGTAGGTGAAGGGTTTTTGAGGGTTTTTTGATTAATTTGAATTAATTCTCAATTAATTCATTAAGCCTTGTATCATGACTCCTATGGGGTATTTATAGGGCTAAGATAGGGATCATGAGGAGGAGTTGGTTCTTGGCCCGCTAATGGATCCAAACCCAATCCATTAATGGTGATCCATTCCACTAAAGGATCCCATTGTACTTCCTCACCAACCCCCATATTTTCATATGGGCTCCACATATTACGAGTTGTCCATCCCCCCATATTTAAGATATCGAATGCTCGATAATTAATTTAATTTACTGATAATTAAATTAATTATCCTTTTTATCCTTGATTAGTACCACTCAACCTTTTCATCATGTCGGACCATGGTCCACTTGCATGATTTGACATGACGACCTTTTTGAGCTCACCAAGGGGGCATCATCATCCCAACTCACCAGGACACGGATTCTGTCAATAATCATCAGCACATCATATTATTAATATTATCTCCCAACTTACCAGGCCTATCGATCTAATAGAATAGATCTCGCCCATTGGTAAATCAAAGAAATAATAATTAATAATATATGCCCGTCATTATTTCGGGATTGAGATATCGTACTCCATAATATTATCTAAGGTCTAATCAAATTTACTAACTCAGTACAAAAATTGGATGTCCTCTCTTTTAGTCCTACTCAATGTACACAAAGTGCACTAGTATAATTCTATGGTTAAGATAAACCACACCTAATTACACTACAACCATTCCGATGGTTTGTCCAACTCCATCTCGGTTGTGAGCCTCTTTCTTATACTTTGGCAAGGAACCTGATAACATGATCTTCTGTGTGACACCATGCACCATGTTGTCTATAATACAAAACATCAGACAGTTTGTACATATACTAATATAAACATGCACTGTGTGATTTTCCGATTTTCTTTAAAATGCAGATGTATCCTAACCAAAAGGCAATGCTTTTAGTGTACATCCTAATAGAAACCTTGCCACAGCACCTCGACAATACCTGAGCACTAGAAGACTACTTATGAGCTCTAACCAAGCTCATTTAGTCAAAATCTCTCAACCAAAACTGAGCCCCTTTAAAATGTGCTCAAGACTAAGAATCCCGCTACCAGTCGACTGGTCTTGGGGCAGTCGACTGGTCCCACTTAGATTCGACCGTTTACAGCCTAACGTTCAAATTCTAAGTGCCATCAGTCGACTAGTCTAGTACCAGTCGACTGATCTTTCTGTGGGCATTACCAGTCGACTGCCCAAGCACCAGTCGACTGGTCCACTTCCACACCTAAGGTTTCTCCTTCCCGAGTGCATTTCTATCAGCATACAAATCCTAGGATTTCCCGAGTACACTTCCCTCAGCACTCAAACCCTTACGACTCAGCTGACTCTTCACCAGCAGCCTCGATATATTGCCTTCGCGCCCTCTTCGTCTTTGGCTCCTATCCCTCAGATGCGCACACAAGCCGTCGGCTTGCCTCCCTGCCATCCTTTACGCATGCCTTGAAGTCTGAGTCCCTTGGCTCATCATCCCTGCTCCAGCAGCCTCGACCTATTGCCTTCAAGCCCTCTTCAACTTTGGCCCTCATCCCTCAAATGCGCACACAAGCCCTCGGCTTGCCTCCAGGCCATCCTTCATGTACGCCTCAAAGTCCGCTTCCCTCGGCTCATCGCCCCTGCTATATCCATGGTCCCTCGGATACGCACACAAGCCTACGGCTTGCCTCCATGCTATCCTTCACCGTACCCGAAGCCGTCCAGCTATGCCCATGTGTATCCTGCAAACCTACACACTCAAATACACATATCAAAATACAAGGGTGAACCTAACTTAAACCCTTTGCCCAAACATCAAAACACATGGTCACTCCGGACCATAGATTGCCCCAACAATCTCCCCCTTTTTGATGTTTGGCAATCTGTTTAAGTTAGGGAAAACAAATAGCAAAAATAATACTAATAACCATATGGACATACGTTGCCAAGGCTTCACCTTGGACTTATACCGACAATGTATATGCAATGCAACCATGGATCCTATCACAAAGCATCCCCACACCTATCCTCCCCAAGAGTTAGGACTTTCACTAAAATGAGCTTTTTAAACCCTCTCCATGGCTCCCCCTATATTGGACTTACAAAGGCTTTTTAAGAACCTCTCCAAGGTTCCCCTTTCGCCACCAAATGAACAACAATGCTCCCTCTTTTACATAAGCTCCCCCTTGACTTAGAATTTCTTCACCTTAATTTTTAAATTTGAAATTTTCTTTTATTATTAAGGATTTCATGCAAAGGTGTGTTTGGTCTCCCACTTAAACCTAACACTTGTTTAGTTTCCCACTTAAACCTAACACTTCTCCCCCTTTGCCACACATCAAAAAGATTCTAACAAACTCCCTCTTATTGGATCCTTTAACCCTTAATGGTCATAAACACAGTGTACTAAACTCCCCATAAGATTACACACTTGTTTTACATCATTTGGACACCTTTCGACTGCTGAAAAACTATTTCAACCAACATCAGTCAACTACCCCATCTAGCAGTGGACTGATACTCTGAGAAACCCCATTTTCAACATTTTTGACCCAATTTCAAAAATGCACCAGAAATTCCACTGATCTCTAAAAATTCCCAAATTTTGTGGAGTGGTTTGTGGTACCCATATCTACTTGGAAAAAATATACTCAAAAATATATCTATCACCATTCCCATGATTGATACAAAACTCAAAACTAGCTAAATGGTTCAATTAAACCTTGACTTAAAGTCCTAGTTTTGATCTCCTCTTGATGTCTCTGCCCATTCCAACCCACAATGCATCCCTAGCACTAGTTTATATGGCATCCACACATCAAAAATCATCTTTCATGCAATATGAAGCCAATGTCATATTTTCATGCATGAAACTCAAATTCAATGTGCCAACCCCTAGGATTGAGACTCAAATCCATCTCCACATCCCTTGGCACACTCCATGACCCATCTAGACTTCCGAAAGAAACCCTCCCGAAATCCATAGACCATGGGTCCCAACTTAGCTCCTAGAGCCCCCCTTGAGCTCTTAGCCTAAGTCACCTCCCTAGGTGACTCATTCACAAACACAAGGCAACACTGGTGTACCTCCGGTGACTCATGACCTATTAACTTAACCTTCTTAACTTTGGACCCCTTGTCTTTAGTTAAGACCTTTTTCTTACCTTTAAATGGCATCCCCTTGCCATTCTTGGACTTTTCCTCCTTGCCATAGTTATATGATACCCTAGCATATTTCTTTTCATTGGCATTGGAGACCTTAGATCGGTATCCTAGGCTCGATCTATCATTGTTGGATTATAGACCACCCAACACCATACCTAAACCCTTAGATCCAATAGTGAATCTATCTAGGGTTTTCTCTAACCTATCAAGTTTTGCCCTTAAAGCTTGATTTTCCCTTTCTATTTTCTCAACCCTAGAATCAACATGTCCACCTTGGACATTCCTAGACCTACTCATTCTAAGCATGTGTCTTCCCTTCTTGGGATTAATGACTTGGTCCTTAGGTCTAAAGGTCTTGGATTTATCATGATGCATGATTTTTCTAGGGTTTTGATCTACAATATTAACCCTACTCTTATCATGACATTTAAATCCAAAATTATGCATGGGTAAATAATTAACATTATTTCTACCATGCATCGAGGAATTTGAATTACATTTAAAGTTAGAGATTACCTCCCTTACCCTTGTAGCTCCCCCTTGATGTGAGCTTTTCTTCTTCTCTTTCTTCTCCCATTTCCTCAAATGCTCCAATTTCTTGAATTCTCCTTTTCTTGATCATTTTGTGTGATAGTGTCCTAGCTCAGCACATGTGAAGCTCCTTATATGCTTCTTATCCTTCTTTGCTCCATCCCTAAAACTCATGTTAGTTTTCAAATTACTTGAATTGAGTTTAGGGTTTACCTCCTTTTTCATACCCAATGGACACTTGTCCTTGTAGTGTCCCTTTTGATTGCACCCAAAGCAAATTATGTGGTCTTTTAACTTTGCTTTGGTGGAGGTGGGTGCTTCTTCTTACTCCATTATCAAGGGTGGTCTCTCCTCCCCCTCAATCCTTGAAGTGGAGACCTCTTCTTCTTCCCTTGATGAAGTGGATGATCTTTCGCTTTCTTGTGCCACTTCACTTGAGGAGATGGATGCCTGTTTTTCTTTTTCCTCTTTCTCCTCTTTTTCGGATGTTGAACATCTTTCTTCATCCGATTGATTCTCCTCCCCTTCTTGGACCGTTAAGCTCACTTCCTTGGGTTCTTCCACTAATTATGTTTGTGTAGAATTTTCATGAAATACTAACATCTTGTTTCATAACTCGTGTACACTTTGATATTCCCTTACACCACTAATAACGTTATTAGGAAAAATATTAAGTAATATTGAAATCACCTTCTCTTTTGCCTTTTATTGGATGTGTTGCTCTTTATTCCAATATCTTGGTCGGAGCTTTTTCCCGTGCTTATCTCTTGGAGCTTCAGATGGCTCTTCAAGCGCAATCATGTAGTTCCAATCCATGCCGAACCAAGCCTTTGTTCGCATCCTCCAATAGTCGAAATCCTCGCGATCATAAGGAGGTGAAACATTTATGTCATCACCCAATTGTTCTTCAATCGCCATTTCCTCTAGCTTTCTTACACTCTCGGCGGTTAGTCCATAGATGAGCTAACATTCTCTCTGATACCACTTGTTAGGATCTTACCATTTGCTAGAGGGGAGGGGGGGTGAATAGTAATTTTTCGATTCGTTCTTCCTACAATGTTAGCGTGTGCAAGCGGAAACAATAATAACAAAATCAACCAAACGCTAACACGTCACCTTTACGTGGTTCATAGATGATGTTCCTACTCCACGGTTGTCCGTAAGGTGGACGATCCCGATCCATCGGTGGATAACTCCCCGAAAGACCTCCGGCTAGCTCTTGTCGCTCCTTCTGGGTGGAGAAACCTTGCCACAACACCTCGACAATACCTGAGCACTAGAAGACTACTAATGAACTCTAACCAAGCTCGTTTCGTAAAAACTCTCAGCCAAAACTAAGCCCCTTTAAATAGTGCTCAAGGATGAGAAACGCTCTACCAATCGACTTGTCCTGGGGCAGTCAACTAGTCCCACTCAGATTTAACCGTTTACAGCCTAACGTTCGAATTCTAAGTGTCATTAGTCGACTGGTCCAGTACTAGTCGACTGATCTTTTTGTGGACTTTACCAGTCGATTGCCCAAGCACCAGTCGACTGGTCCACTTCCACACCTAAGGTTTCCCCTTCCCTAGTACATTTTTCACAGTACTCGAACCCTAGGATATCCCGAGTACACTTCCCTCAGCACTCTAACCCTCATGACTCAGCTGACTCTTCACCAGCAACCTCGATTTGTTGCATTTGTGCCCTCTTCGTCTTTGGTTCCTATCCCTCAGATGCATACACAAGCCCTCGGCTTGCCTCCATGCCATCCTTCATGCATGCCTCGAAGTCCACATCCCTCGGCTCATCGTCCCTGCTCAAGCAGCCTCGACCTGTTTGTTGGATCGAGAAAACCGATAGAGGGGGGGGGTGAATATCGGAAATCATTTTTCGAAAATTTTAGAGCAAGTACGCAGTGGAAATTAAAAATCACAACACAGAGACACAGTCGATTTTACTTGGTTCGGAGCCTGTGTCGACTCCTACTCCAAGGCCCACGGTCGTTGACCGTTTACTTTGGACAATTCTATATAGTGCGCAAAATAGTTTACAAATAATTATTACAGAATTAAGTACAGTAATCTTTAAATAGCTCTTTTACCGACGTCCGGGGTAGATCGATTTTTTCGGAGCAGCGGGACGTCGTCGGCTCGAGTTGGAAGGATTCCGAGGCGAAGCGCGAGTGCAGAAGAGTGTAGACGAGTTGATCGGGAGTTCTGTCTTGAAGCCTTGGTCGAGGGTCCTTTATATAGGGCCTGGGGGCGCCCGGGACGTCGAGGGCGCCCCCCCACGTGTCCTTCGATCCGCCAAATTCTCGGTCAGCGTCTGATCCCTTTATCTTCGGGATCAGCATTGACCGGGGCGCCCGGATTGACCGGGTCAAAGTGTTATCTGGCTTCGCTAGCTTCTGGATCGAGGCTTGCGCATGGGGGCGCCCGGGATGCAGGGGGCGCCCGAGAGCAGCGGGGGCGCCCGGGAGCATGGGGGCGCACCGCCCAGCATCTGTTCGAAGCCTTTTTTACTTGACTTATTTTGTATACACCTTGGGGGCGCCCGGGACACTCCGGGCGCCCTACTCAGCCATTGCCTCACTCCTTTGAGGCTTTCTGAGCTGCAGACACACGTTCCTTCGGTCCTGCATCCAGGGTTAGTCCAAAACATAATAAAACAATAAAATATTAGATTATACAGCCTTAGCTGTCTTGGTTTTGACTTTGGGTCTCCAAAATGGAGCCCTAGGTCGAACCGACGCCTACTGTTCCCTCGACGGGGAACGCGTCCTCACCTACTCCTCTCGGGAGAATTTACCTGATGCCAACCGTTCCTCTGGTTGGACTTTTGCCTGACGGTCCTTTGCCAGGTCTTGGATACTGGCAGTCCTTCGCCAGTTGCTTAGCAGTCCTTCGCTAGGGCTTTGATACTGGCAGTCCTTCGCCAGTTGCCTAGCAGTCCTTCGCTAGGGCTTTGATACTGGCAGTCCTTCGCCAGTTGCCTAGCAGTCCTTCGCTAGGGCTTGGATACTGGCAGTCCTTCGCCAGGTGCCTAGCATTCCTTCGCTAGGACTTTGTCTCTGCACACTAGAGTAACTTGTTAGAAAACAAGTAAGACTTAACTTTTGACCTCTGTTGCCATTATCAAAACACATGTTTGACTTGGGTGCATTCTGCACCAACAATCTCCCCCTTTTTGATTTATGGCAACCCTAGTTCATAAAGTTAAGTTTAAGCAAGCATGAAAAGGTTAAATTTTGTTCCCTCCCCTGGAAGGAATCTCCCCCTAGATTTTTCAAAAATTCGTGGGGTTAAACAACTTTACTTGTACTTTTGAAAAACTTAAGTTTTAGGTATTTAGAAATCTTTTAATAACTTAAGTTAAAAGTACATAGGAGAGTTTTTGAAGCATGATTTTAGAGTACTTAAAAAGTTTGAAGCTTTAAGTTTTAAGGTACTCAAATGTTTTGAAGGTGTTAGCTTAAGTACTTAGTAAACTTTAAACGGCTTAGTACATTTGGAAAACTTAAGTACTTAATAAATAAAGTACATTTGGAAAACTTTAAGTACTTAATTAAATTTGAAAAGCCTAAGTACTTAGTAACATTGTACTTATACAGTTTTGAAAAACTTAAGCTTAAAGTACTTATAAAAAATTTTTTGACAAGCTTAAGTAAGAAAATTTTGAAAGGCTTGAGTACTTTTGAAAATTTTGAAAAGCTTAAGTATTTTTGAAAATTTTGAATAAAGGATAAGAAAATTTTTGAACACTTTTTGAATAAAGGATAGAGTTAAAAAAATTAATTTTACTCTCTCCTTTCCTATCTCTCCCCCTTTGCCATATATCAAAACAGATAAATATAGCAGAAATAAGATTGCATAAAGGAAATAAGTAAGATTTTCCTGTATTGAACCAATTCATAATTAGACTTAAACTAAAGCAGTCAATTTTCTCTGTAGGGACCTGTCTAACCCAATTAGCTACTTACTAACTGTTAGAAACAGTAGTTTTTACTAGGGTTAGTCAAGTTAAGTGTTTCTGTTCAAGTTAGATTTTCTAAACTTGACACTTAACTTGATTGCTGTGTAAGTTGTATTTAGTGCCCCAATTGCTGCAGATGCACTGACTTAAAGCATCTTGAATTAAGGCAAAGACCTAAGCATCTCAACCCTTTCTAGGTTATCAATCAAAAGTACCCTAAGGTGCTTGTGAGATGCTGGCTTCTAAGTCTATAGGTGCATGCAGTTCTAGGGTTAGGGCCTAGGCTAAGTCCATTTTCGAAAAAGCCCTAGTTTTAAAAGGGGGTAGTTTTGAAATAAAAATAAAACTAAGTCGAAAATGAAAACTGATTTTGAAATTAAGTAAAACAGTTTTTCAAGATTCTAATTTTAGAAACAAAATTTTTAAATCAAGTAGAGCAGAAGAAAAATAAAGTTAATCTATTCTACAGAGCACAATCCTAACTGCCTTCTTAGTGAACTGAACTCAGATTCAGGTAAGGGTTTTGTGAATATATCAGCTAAGTTGGATTTAGAGTCAATATGCTTAAGTACTATTTCACCCCTGGCTACATGGTCTCTTACAAAATGATATTTGACTTCTATATGTTTGGTTCTGGAATGTTGGATTGGGTTCTTAGTTAAATTAATTGAACTTATATTGTCAATAAATACTTGAGTTTGGGTGTAGTTGAGCTGGAAGTCCTTAAGTGTGTGCATCATCCATAAAAGTTGAGCAACACACTCTCCTAAGGCCACATACTCAGCTTCAGTTGTGGATAGAGCTACACAATGTTGTTTTCTGCTGCACCAACTAACTAGACTCTGACCTACCAGTTGGCAGCTTCCACTTGTGCTCTTTCTATCTAATTTACAGCCAGCATAGTCAGAATCTGAGTATCCTGTCAAATCAAAAGTTGAGGTCCTAGGATACCAAATCCCTACATTTAGGGTGCCCTTTACATATCTTAGTATTCTTTTTAGGGCTGCTAAGTGCGTTTCCTTAGCACAGGTTTGGTATCTAGCACACATTCCTACAGCAAAAAGAATATCAGGTCTACTGGCTGTAAGGTACAGTAGGCTACCTATCATACTCCTATAGAGTTTAAGGTCCACTGGTTTACCATCAGGGTCACTATCTATTTTTACACTAGTGGCCATGGGGGTACTTATGCTTTTAGAGTTATCCATTTTAAATTTCTTTATTAACTCTTTAGCATATTTGAATTGATGAACGTAGTTACCATCCCTAGTTTGTTTAATTTGTAGTCCTAGGAAAAAGGTAAGCTCACCAACTAAGCTCATTTCAAATTCATCTTCCATTATTTTGACAAACTCTTTTAGGAAGTTTGTGTTGGTGGATCCAAAGATTATGTCATCTACGTAAATTTGGGCAATAAATATATCTTTTCCTAGGGTTTTAATAAATAAAGTTGAGTCAATTTGGCCTTGTTTAAATTCTTTAGAAGTTAAATAGGTTGATAACCGTTCATACCAGGCCCTATGTGCTTGTTTTAGCCCATATAATGCTTTGGTTAGTTTGTAAACGTGGTTAGGTTTGTCTAAGTCCTCAAACCCTGGGGGTTGTCCTACATAAACTTCTTCTTTAATGAATCCATTTAAAAATGTTGACTTTACATCCATTTGATATAATTTAAATCCTTTATCGGATGCAAAGGCTAACAACATTCTAATGGACTCCAGTCTAGCTACTGGGGCATATGTTTCATCGTAGTCTAATCCCTCTACTTGGCTGAAACCCTTTGCTACTAAGCGAACTTTATTTCTGACTATTTCTCCTTGATCATTCAGCTTATTCCTAAAGACCCACTTAGTGTCAATGACGGATTTGCTCTCAGGTTTAGGCACTAGTTCCCAGACTTGGTTCCTCTCAAATTGGGCTAACTCTTCTTGCATAGCTATGATCCAATTAGGATCAGGTAGAGCTTCATCTATAGTTTTAGGTTCTATTTTCGATATCATAGCTATTTGACTAAGGTTTCTATAGGAGGATCTAGTCCTGACTCCTAGAGTTGGATCACCCACAATTTGATCAGTTGGGTGACTGAGTCTGGGTTTCTTGGTTCTTCTGGAGCTTGGTTCAGCCTCAGGTCCGGTTGGTCGGTTTGGTTCACTATTTGATTCGACTCTTTGGCCTGGTTCATTTGTTGGTTCGATACTTGGTTCAGTTGACTCATTAATTGGTTCAATGGTTAGTTCGTTTAATGGTTCAATTAAGGGTTCAATAGTTTGTTCATTATTTTCTTGGTCAGAGTATGATGAAGTTAAATCTAGATTATTAGATGTTGAGTTGATTTCTTCATCAAAAATTAAGTTTGTTGTTTCTTCAATTTTCTTAGTTTGTTTATTGTAAACTTTATAGGCTCTACTTGTGATTGAGTATCCTAGGAAGATGCCTGGGTTTGACTTAGACTGAAATTTTCCTAAATAGTCTTTGGTGTTTAGGATATGGACTTTGCATCCAAAGACCCTTAGGTAGTGTAGGTTTGGGAGTCTATGGTAGTAAAGTTCATAGGGGGTTTTGTTGTGTCGCTTGTTAATCAAAACCCTATTTTGGATATAACAAGCCGTACTAATCGCTTCTGCCCAAAATTGGTTTGCTAGATTAAATTCGTTGAGCATAGCCCTAGCGACTTCTTGTAATGTTCTATTCCTTCGCTCGCCTATCCCATTTTGTTGGGGGGTTCTAGGACATGAAAATTCATGTAAGTACCCATTTACCTTACAGAATTCCTCGAATCGTTGATTTTCAAACTCTCCCCCGTGATCACTCCTAAGTCTTTTAATTTTAGTGTCGTTTTGATTTTCAACTAGTTTACAGAATTCATTATACAGGTTTAGGGTTTCATCTTTGGTTTTTAGAAACCTAACCCAGGTAAACCTAGAGTAATCATCAACTATTACTAATCAGTATCAGTTCCCGCTTAGTGACTTGGCTCCATGTGAATCAAACAGTTCAAGGTGTAGGAGCTCAAGTGTAGTTTGAGTTAAATCAGATTGGGTTAGTTTGTGATTGGATTTGGTTTGTTTATCTTGATTAGATGATTCACATATTAGGTTTTCATTATTTTTAATTTTGGGGATACCTTTGATTAAGCCAAGTTGGGTAATTTTTGAGATAGTTCTCAGATTGGTATGACCTAATCTCCTATGCCAGAGTTTTGATTGTTCTAATTGTGTTAACATACATTTGGGTACAAGGGGAAGGTTTATAGTGTATACATTGTTTTTCCTAGTGCCCTTAAGCATAATTTCTGAGTGTTGTACATTTCTAATCAAGCAGTTAGAATTGTTGAAAGTAACTATATAACCAGAATCACATAACTGACTTATGCTAAGCAAGTTAAAATTAAAGTTTTCAACTAATAGAACTTTCTTAATAATGAAATCGGATTTAAGTTCAATATTACCTGACCCAATTACCTTGAGTGTAGCATTATTGCCAAATGCCACTGAGCCTAGGTTTTTTAACTTGAGCTTGGTGAACTTCAATTTATCTCCAGTCATGTGTCTGGAGCAACCGCTATCCAACATCCATTGGTCCAAATCTTTATGTTCCTACACATAAAGAGTTTTCTTGATTTGGATCCACTTTGAGTCAGGAATAGCTTAAATTGAGTTTCACTGCCTAGTCTGTCTCACCCAAATCTAGGGTTTTCAATCACGTTAGCCTTATAGGTTTCATGAGACAGGTTTTGATAGTTAAGACTATTTTGAAATTTTGATTAATTTTGAAAACAATTAAATTTTGAAAACTTAATTAATTTTAAAATTTTTGAAAAGATGTTTAAATCTACAAATAACTAAAATTTTGTGTTAGATTCGAATTTGACAAAAAATAATTTGAATTTGAATTTCAAAAATTGGCTTCCAGGTCTTGGCGAGGCACTAGGCCTTCTTTGGTCGTAGCCTTATGGGATCATCCACCCTTTCCTTGACAAAGCTTTTAATGAAATTTCATTTTCAAAATTATTCTTTGAAAAATTTCTGGTCTAACTAGTTTGGGTCTTGGATCGGTAGCTTAGGCTAGTTCCGCCGAATTGGCTTCCCTAACATACTATCATCTCACCTCCACCCAATACTATGTTGTCAAGTTTCAGTTAAGTTTGTTCAGTCCTTATACTAACCATTCCTAAATCTAAGCATGGTAAATTGCAGGAATTTTAAATAAACAATCAATCAAGCAATTGCAATCACGAATTAAATTATTATCTAATAATGAATATTGTTTTCAGTTTGGCTCCCCCTGGACTAAAGCCACGGTGATGGTTAGGCAAGATGTGAATCTTGTCCTTGGGGATCCAATACTGATTTGATCCAGTTGGTTTGTTCAAGTATAGTTTAGGTACCCATGCCTGAATTTTACCTCTGGACTGATTCAGTACAGCAAAGTAAGATCTTTGCCAGGATTTGGTTCTATAGCCAAGTCCGGATCGATTTAGAACTGATTTCTATTTTCCAAGGATCATGTCAAGACCCTTGGAACCAGATGTAAATCGTTCTAATGCTGATCTAAGATCCTTGACCTGAGTTTTCAGGGAGGAGTTCTCCTTTTCAAGTTTTTCAACTTGAGTAGGAGTTCCTTCCTGAACCTTCTCGGTTAAGGGTTTAGAGTCAGCTCCCTCTTTCAGGAGTTTTACTTCCTGTCGGAGGGATTCGACTCAGAGTTTGGCTTTTGCCAAATCTCGAGAAAGAAATGAAATTAGTTCACTTAATTGACATCTATTCAAACCAGTTACCTTAATTTCGCCGTCTTCTGTAAAGGTCAGCTCGCCGTCGTCCTGTTCTGATTCTGACTCAGTCTCGACTTTTTCTAAGGCCGTTAGAGCTAGTAGGTTTGATTGGGGTGCTTCTTCTTCTTCTTCTGAGGAAGATTCGTCCCAGGTTGCTTGGAGCGCTTTCTTTCTTCTTGTCTTTTTGATTTCCTTTAAGTTTGGACATTCTGTCTTGTAGTGGCCCTTCTTCTTGCACTCGTAGCAGGTTACGTTGGGCTTGTTTTTATCATTCGCGGGTTCAGCTGGTTCGTCCTTTCTTCGGCTGATTTTCCGTTTGTTGGTTCGGTTCTTCAGCTCCTTGTAGTAGCTTCGGGCTAGTCGGACCAGCTTAGTTTGATCTCCTTCTTCGTCTTCTGAGTCTGAGTCTGAGTTAGACTCGGGTTCAGGTTCAGGCTTCTTCTTTGTTGTCCTTCCAGTTTTACCTGCAATGAAAGTGTTGGAGCAATCAGCCCTAGGATGGTCCGGAGTGACCATGGGTTTTGATGTTTGGGCAAAGCGTTTAAGTTAGGTTTACCCTTGTATTTGATATGCGTATATGGAGTGTGTAGGTTGTACAAGTTACGCATATGGATTTGACTGGACGGCCTCGGTACGGTGAAGGATGGCATGGAGGCCAGCTGGAGGCTGGTGTGCGCATCTGAGGGACCATGGAGTGCAGGGACGATGAGCTGATGGGCGCGAACTTCAAGGCATGCGTGAAGGATGGCATGGAGACAAGCTGGAGGCTTGCGTGCATCCGAGGGACGGGAGACAAAGATGAAGAGGGCGCGAAGGCAACAGTCGAGGCTGCTGTGGAGGAGTCAGTCGAGTCGTGAGGGTACGAGTGCGAGTGAAATGTACACGGGAAGGAAAATGCTAGGTGAGTGAGTAGGGCAGTCGACTGCCCTTGGGGCAGTCGACTGATAAAACTCACAGAAGGGTTCTGGCCTGGGACCAGGGGGCAGTCGACTGGTAGGTGGCTGGTGAGCTGGCAAATTCGAACGTTGGAAGTGTCAACGGTCGAATTTGGCTGGCACCAGTCGACTGCCCCCAGGGCAGTCGACTGGTAGCGAGAAATCAGCCCCGAGTCCTATTTAAAGAGGACTTCGTGGTGGCTGAGTTTCTTGACGAAACTTGTCTTGGTTAAGGGCAAGTTAGTAGTCTTCGTGTCCAGAGCTTTGGTTGGTGTTGTGGTGAGGTTTCTCCACCCACAAGGAGCGACACGTGATAGCCGGAGGTTATTCGGGGAGTATTCCACCGACGGATTGTTGGACTAGTCACCCGGCCGGGGTGGATACCAACTAAATACTGTTTGTTAGCGTTGTTTTTGTTGTTTATTGTATATTCCGCTGTGCTACTAACAACGCAGGTTCAAGAAAGAATTCGAAACGCTATTCACCCCCCTCTAGCATACGGAATCGATCCTAACAGAAAGCAATACCTTTCTCGACCATATTGGTGTTAGTTTGTTCGTGCAGTTCTAGTTCGGAAAACAATTCGTCTAATTTTATTTTTGAATGATCCCTTGAGACCTTGTATGCATCTACCATAGATGCCCACAAGGTGTTTCTAGGGAAAGCGTTTAAGGCATACCTTATTAAGTCACAGTTTTCAACCTTGTGACCTATAGTGTGAAAACCGTTCATCAACTCTTGGATTCGTGCGTGGAGCTGGGCTACTGTTTCGTTGTCGGCCATCTTGATGGTATAGAGTTTGTTGAGGAGCAGATCCCTCTTACTGATCCGAGTATCTGATGTCCCTTCGTGCAGCTCGATCAATTTTGCCCACTGCTCCTTAGCACTGTTGAAAGGGCCCACGCGGTTCAGCTCCTCTTTCGTCAATCCGCATTGAAGAGTCTGAGTCGCTTTAGCGTCGGCTTCGATTTTTCGTTTCAGAGCGGTGTCGCACTCTGTGTAGCTTTGAGGAAGTCCATCAGCATTTTTGGGTATCTCTAGTCCGGACTGGATGATGATCCACATGTCTACCTGAGTTTTCAGGTGGACCTCCATTCGACTTTTCCAGTAAGAAAAGTCTTCTCCACTGAAAAGTGGAGGTTTGGCGGTGCTGAATCCCTATTGTATGGCCATTTGATCTGTAAAAGAAAACTAACAAAAAATATCTCAAGACTTGGTCTTGGATTAGTAGTGCGGGATAAGGATAATAAAATATTAAAAAAAAATTTGTTTTGAAAAAGAATTCGAATGAGAAAAATAAATAAAAATCCGATTTTTTTTTTCAAATTAGTGATTGCACCAAGTTTGAACTTCCCCGCTCTGATACCACTTGTTGGATTGAGAAAACCGATAGAGGGGGGGGTGAATATCGGAAATCGTTTTTCGGAAATTTTAGAGCAAGTATGCAGCGGAAATTAAAAATCACAACACAGAGACACAGTCGATTTTACTTGGTTCGGAGCCTGTGTCGACTCCTACTCCAAGGCCCACGGTCGTTGACCGTTTACTTTGGGCAATTTTATATAGTGCGCAAAATAGTTTACAAATAATTATTACAGAATTAAGTACAGTAAACTTTAAATAGCTCTTTTACCAACATCCGGGGTAGATCAACTTTTTCGGAGCAGCGGGACGTCATCGGCTCGAGTTGGAAGGATTCCGAGGCGAAGCGCGAGTGCAGAAGAGCGTAGAAGAGTTGATCGAGAGTTCTGTCTTGAAGCCTTGGTCGAGGGTCCTTTATATAGGGCCTGGGGGCGCCCGGGACGTCGGGGCCCCCCCCCACGTGTCCTTCGATCCGCCAAATTCTCGGTCAGCGTCTGATCCCTTTATCTTCGGGATCAGCTTTGACCGCCCGGAGCGCTCGGGGCGCCCGGAGCGCTCGGGGTGCCCGGATTAACCGGGTCAAAGTGTTATCTGGCTTCGCTGGCTTCTGGATCGAGGCTTGCACATGGGGGCGCCCGGGATGCAGGGGGCGCCCGGGAGCAGCGGGGGCGCTCGGGAGCACGGGGGCGCCCCGCCCAGCATCTGTTCGAAGCCTTTTTTACTTGACTTATTTTGTATGCACCTTGGGGGCGCCCGGGACACTCCGGGCGCCCTACTCAGCCATTGCCTCACTCCTTTGAGGGTTTCTGAGCTGCATACACACGTTCCTTCAGTCCTGCATCCAGGGTTAGTCCAAAACATAATAAAATAATAAAATATTAGATTATACCGCCTTAGCTGTCTTGGTTCTGACATTGGGTCTCCAAAATGGAGCCCTAGGTCGAACCGACGCCTACTGTTCCCTTGACGGGGAACGCGTCCTCACCTACTCTCTCGGGAGAATTTACCTGATGCCAACCGTTCCTCTGGTTGGACTTTTGCCTAACGGTCCTTTGCCAGGTCTTGGATACTGGCAGTCCTTCGCCAGTTGCCTAGCAGTCCTTCGCTAGGGCTTGGATACTGACAGTCCTTCGCCAGGTGCCTAGCATTCCTTCGCTAGGACTTTGTCTCTGCACACTAGAGTAACTTGTTAGAAAACAAGTAAGACTTAACTTTTGACCTCTGTTGCCATTATCAAAACACAGGTTTGACTTGGGTGCATTCTGCACCAACACTGTTGCCTTCAAGGCCTCTTCGACATTGGCACTCATCCCTTATATGCGCACACAAGCCCTCGGCTTGACTCCATGCCATCCTTCACATACAACTCGGAGTCCGCTTCCCTCGGCTAAACATCCCTGCTATATCCATGGTCCCTCGGATGCGCACACAAGCCCACGACTTGCCTCCATGCCATCCTTCACCGTACCCGAAGCCGTACAGCTAAGTCCATGTGTATCCTACAAACCTGCACACTCAAATACACATATCAAAACACAAGGGTGAACCTAACTTAAACCCTTTGCTCAAACATCAAAACACATGGTCACTCTGGACCATAGATTATCCCAACATTTTCTATGTGGGACTATGTTTGCATCCTTTTAACCCCAACAGATAGTCACTGGACAATAGTCAAAAATATTCTTAAGTACTTGAGAAAAACTAAAAGATTATTTATTGATATATGGAAGAGATGAGGAGCTCATTGTAAAAGTTATAGCGATATAAGCTTCTAAATTGACAAGGATGATTCATGTTCGCAATTAAGATATATGTTTACTTAAATGGTTGTGTTGTGAGCTGAAAGTGTTCAAAGCAAGATAGAGTTGCTGATTCTACTATAGAGATGGAGTATATTGTCGCTTCTAATGCAATAAAAGAGGTTGTTTTAATAAAAAAGTTCATTACAGAATGTGTTGTAGTTCTTAGCATAGCTAATCCAATAGACTTCTATTGTGATAATAATGAGGCTATTGCACAGGCTAAGAAACCCAAGTTTCATCAGCAAGCCCAATACATACTTCGGTGGTTCTATCTCATTCGAGAGATTATTGATTGAAGAGGTGTGAAATATGCAGACTACCAATAGATAATAACATTATAGACCCACTAACCAAGGCATTGGCATAGAGGAAGCATGATGGTCATACAAGGTAACTAGGTATTAGATACTTCAATGATTGATTCTACTGCTAGTAAAAGATTGTTAGTACCAACCTTAAGAGCAAATCATGAGATGATTAATATGTGACTTTTGTATCATATTTAACAATAGGCAACATTTATGTTCATTATATTTATTTTTTTTCTGTGCAAATTTGAATAAATATAAAAATGCCTTAAAGTCATAGATACTGTTCTATAGCATATAAATTATTAGAAGTGATTGTAAGAGACTATAGATATACAAAATACTATTCTTAATCATTGAAAGTCAAGTATTAATATATAAGGGCAATATTAATATATTGAAACTAGTATGTAGGTTAACTAATACTTTAATCTCACAAGTCACGAATATAAGATATCAAATTAACACATATGTATATATATTAGAGAATATGACTATGAAAATGTTTTAAGGATTATTATATCAGTGTTATAAACATTTTTATAATGACTATTAGTATAAGCAATCCTTTGACCTGAAGTTAGTACATTTTCCTACATAAAGAGTTATATACTTTAGTATCTACCAACATCACTGATCCTATCCTCAAACTGAAAAGAAAAATGTGCCACCAATGTTATCCTATACAGTAACAATGTGAACTCACTAAAGACTTGAAGCTATACTGGAGTGATCTTGAAAAGGAAACAAAAAGGAGGTCAGAAGCAAGGCCAGCGAGGCCCCTGGTGCAGGCACTCTGATGCTCAAGTCAATCAAAGTGACGTGGAATGTTAGTGGGAAAATGAGATCTTCAACATGTATGTACTGTGGATGAGGAAATCCTATAAATATGTGAACCTTTAATGATCCTCTACAGTCAAGATATCACATCAGTTGTAATAGAGATGTTACATCAACAGTTTTCTTATAAGCGATTAGATTAGTGATAATCTAAGTCATCAATCGACCATCTGGAGTGACGTGCCAATCAACCATATAGATAGTCTTCCGCTCGGCGAGAAACTTAACAATGTTACTTTATTGTTTGACCGACCGACCTAGCTTATTCCATTAATATTCACTATTCTTTTAACCCCTACTGTGCACCCAAGTCGGTCTACGTCAGTCGTTTGATAAGGACTTATCCAACATGGTTGAGGGTGATAGTGTTGGACGCACCAAATTGAACCTTATTTTGATAATGACAAAGGGTTCATAGTTAAATATGTGTTTGGTTCTAATCTGTTATATTGAGTGTGCAGGAAAGTTCTAGTGTAACTAGGTACAAAGTCATGATTTGCAGGGTTGAGCATGAAGTCCTGGTTGAGGACTGGGCACCGAAGACCTGGTGAGTGAAGCTAGGCATGAAGACCTAACCAAGGGTTGGGCATGAAGATATGGTTCGGAAGACTGGGCATGAAGACCTGACCAGGGGATGGGCACCAAAGTCTTGATCTAAAAGATCAAGCAGGAGTCTTAGCCGAGAGAGGGCAATGGACAGAAGTATGGATGGGTTGAGATACGGACGTTTTGAGATCCGGAGTCTTCAGAGGCTGAGCAAAAGGCCAACGGGAGGTGTCGGTTGACAACAGGTATCTTCTCCACAGTGGAGTAGGTCAGGATGCATTCCTCAGAAGAGGGAACAGTAGGTGTCGATTCAACCTAAGGTTTCAATTGAAACATGAAAGTCAGGATCAGATAGCACTAATTGTCTTGCATGCATTTCCTTTGCATATTATTGTTAGACTAACCCTATGTTGTAGCTAAACGAATTGGAGACCCGTGGAAACACAGGCGCCTGAGACGTCTCCGTTGCTCGTGTACCTATGACTCAGCCTAAGCATGGCTGAGTTGGCATACGTTGGTTGGAGCCTCCATATAAGCATTATAGGTGCTCAAGAAGTTGCCAGGTGCCTAAGTTGGGATAAATCTTGTACTCGGCAAAGGATGAGGACGCAGCTGGATCGCAGCAACATGAGCACCCCTATCGGTATTCGAGCATCCATATGACCCTATATAAGGGGTTTTCGACCAATGACTCTGTACCTCTTTTCTACATCACTTGTGCTCTCGTGTGCTGTGCTGAAACGATCTAGATACGATAAAACATGACTCCGATAATGACGTGTCTGTATTTCATTTCGATTAAAGTTGTCAGTATTTCTTTTCCACTTACTTGTACGTAAATATTTCATATTTGTACTTATTTGCGACTTATAGAATTGCCCAAAATAAACGGTTAAAGACTATGGGTCTTAAAGTAGAAGCCATCACAGATTCTGAACCAAGTAAAAATAAATAGTGTTAGCGATTGCTTTTTTTGTGTTCAATTTTCTGCAGCGTAACTTGTCTAAATCAGAAGAATATTTTGAACGTGATATGCACGCCCCCTATCGCTCTCTACGATCCTACAATTGGTATCAAAGTGGGGTTTGCTTAGATTTGGTAAAATCACCATTTGAGCCTTTTTTTTATTTGTGCTTTTCGAACTAATCAGAAACGGTATTGTTGCCTCTTTCTGATATTTTTCTCGTGCGTAAATTTTTTGTTTCTCGAAGTTGGTGCAACATCACTCGAGATTTCTTTTATTTGTATTTCTTCTCATACTACTAATCCAAGACCAAGCCTTGGTACGAGTTTCTTTGTTTATGTTTTGCAAGATTCTCTCTTTCCCCCTCAATGGCCCAACAAGAAGGCTATTAGGATGTATACTAAAAGTCTAGCTTTTATATAGATATCTATATTTTGGAATGAGAATCACATGATCATTGTTTACATTTTATATTTATTATATGTGTGCATATTATCTAATACTTTACATTGTAGATAAGATGGTGTGTGGTATCATACAGAAGATCATGTTATCTGTCCCTTGTAGAGTATAAGTAGAGGCTCACAACCTAGATGGTTTTGGACAAACCATTGGCATGGTTGTAGTGTAATTTGATATTGTATTATCTTGACCATAGAATTATACTAGTACACTTTGTGTGTATTGAGCTGGATTGATATAGAGGTGATTCAATTTATACTGACTATATAATTGAATCAGACCTCAGATATTATGGTATACATGGTCTTAATCTCGATATAATAACCAGCACATGTACTTAATATCTATTTCTTTGATTTACCAGTGGGCGAGATTTATTGGTTAAATCGATAGGCCCGGAAGATTGGGAAATAATATTATTTACATGGTGTTCTATTGATTATAGAAGGAAACCGTGTCCTGATGCGTCAGGTTGATGATGCCCCCTTGAGATGCTGATAAAGCTCATCATGTTAAATCCTACAGGCGGACTTGGTCTGATATGATGATAAGGTTGAGTGATACTACTCATGAGTTAGATATTAATTAATTAAATTATCAGTAATTTAATTAATTAATGGACATTTGAGATCTTAAACACAGAGAGAATTTGTACACATAATAGGTGGAGCTCATATTTAAATATGGGGGTTGGTGAGGTAGTTCAATGATAATCCTTTAGTGAATTGGATTATCATTAATGGATCGGGCTTTGGATCCATTAGGTGGCCAAGACTCAACTCCTCCTCATGATCCCAATTGTAGCCTATAAATACCTCGTGAGCCATCATGAGAAAAAACCTAAGCCTCTCTATTCTCTCCTCTCTCTCTCCCTCACTCTTTTGGGTGTGCGCCGGTTGTTCCTTCGGCCAATAGGAGAAGAGAGCTCGCTGTGGCTTCTCATGTTGCTGTGGTTTCTCCAGTCTTGGATTCTGTTCCTGTGGGCAGCAAGTCTCCAAACGTGGACAGCAAGTCAAGTTGTTGTGGCTTCTCTAAACGTGGGCAGCAATTCATGTTGCTATGGCATCACGACTTGCTATGGTTCTCCAAGCATGGACAGTTGTCCACGAAATTGCTGTGGCATTACATGTTGTAAACAGAACAGCAAAGCTGTGGCTTTGCATGCTGTAAACAGAACAGAGAAGCCATGTGATGGACCCAATAACGAGTGTCACGAATGAGCCTCAAATTTAGATATTTATAAATTGAAAACCCTTAGCTCACAACATTAAATGTAGTATAAGGGTTTCAAGTCATATTTTTCTAAGGACTAGTTAAGAGTGTTTAATCAAGCTTGAAATGTGTCATTAAATGTTTTGGGTTTTCCAATAAAATGGGGGGTTTGTTTTGCAATAAGGAATGAAAATTCAGTTTGAAACAAAATAGAACGAACTCAACTAAAGCATGGAACGAATTAGAAAATTGCATGAACTACACTTAACCTATTTGACAACTGAGCAAGTAAATTCAAACGATGGAATTGAAATTTAAAAACTAATTGCAGGAAACTAATTGCAAAAATTAAAAGCTAGGACAAAACAATAATTAAGAACTTGACTTGAAGTGTAATTGGAACAAGCTAGAGCAATTTGAAGAAAGTAAGTGCTTGGAATCAAAATTATCCTAAATTAAACATCAAATCAGTTCATCGTCAAGTTTTCCCCTTGCCGTCACACAAAAGTTGAGCTAGAAACCCTCCAACTCAAAAATCAGTGATGGAAAGCTCCCTGGATCAGTTTGCCGCGAATTGGCCTTCCTAATCGGTCAGTCGACCGATCAGGACCTATGCTGATCTGATCTGGAATCGATCAGGAACAATATTGATTGGACTGGAGTCCGGTCAGTGGTATCTCTGTCTGATCACAGACACCAATTAGTGACTGAAAACTCTCGCGATCTCCTTCTTCCTCGATTAGCTGGACGTGATCGAACCTAGAAACTCTGAGTAGCATTCAGAGAACCCCTCCAAGTGCTCTGATTGCTGCGAAGATGAAGACAACCCGCGATCAAATGGAAGCGATCGGTGGAATGGAACTCCGGTGAAACCCTCCCCTGAGCTCCTCTCAGTGACAAAATCGAATGCAAACTAAATCGGAAAATCTACCTCATTGATCTGAAACCTTGAAAACAAACTTGGACTTGATGTTGGCCGCGCGATAGAAGAAGAAATCAACAAAGGAAGCGATGAAGAACAAGCGAAGAACAGAAAGAACGCGATCTGGCGACGACTCTGCTACACGCGACGACGACAGATCTGATCGAAGAAGTCTGTTTTATTAGTTAGCAATGAACGGCTGTGATCATCCTTGCTGCATCCGACGGTCGGATGGACTCTGATTTGGCTCCAAGCTTCAGATCTTGATCTATGGACTTGATTAGCTCTATCTTGGGCTTGGATTGATCAGAAGATGAATGACGGCTCAGATCACCCCATTTCTTGATCGGACAACCCACATTGATCAATCTCATGATCCCCTTGATCGAAGCCAATTCTAAGCTCGGGTTTGATCTAATCTGATCTAGATCCATGATCATTCGAAGCCTACAAAATTAAATTCAAATTTAATGACAAAACATCTCAAATATGCAAATATTTGATGTAACGCCCGACCTTATATCTACCCTAAAGGCGGGGTTACGGGTCCATACATCCTTATCATTATATCATGTTAAACATGTATATCCCAAACAAAACAATTACAATACATGAACTAGTAATAAGCATGCTTATTGAAGACTAATTTACCAAGCAAGGTTTACTTCATTTCTTTTATATCTACATGCATTCACAACCTAATATGAAGATCATTTAACACACTATAGCATGGAATCAACATGGTTTGAACAAGATACAACATAGGAATATAGCAAGAGTTATCTAGTCTTAGATACATTCAAAAGAAGCATTCATAAGAAACAGAAAATGGTAATTATCTAACATTTTACTTAGCATGCATACTACAAAGTCTAGACATTAATGATAGTGTTATCTAGCATGACATAGGTTCCATATCCCTAACTTAATCACAGTAGAGTAGTCATGATCACACATTCAGAGTATAGCAATACAATTTCAATCTTTCATAGGAAGCAGTTAGATTCTAGACAAACTAAGGTAGATAGAATCTTTCATCCTTTCCCGAGCCATCACCACACACATCCTCCAACCTTCCCTCTGCCTCTTCCTTTAGTTCGAGTATTTCTTACCGCTATCTGCAGCATAAGAAAAATAACAGGAACTAGTAAGCAAAACATGCTTAGTAAGAATCCGGGCCTACTCGCAAAATCCATATCGATACATCATATCATGTACACCATAATCAGATAGAATTATCAGCATCATAAGCATCTCATCAAAGCATCATAAACATCACATCAATTTATCTCTAAGTACTTTACGGAACAAGATCACATGATGAGAAATGTTTTTCAAAAAGGTTCCATAATGGTAAGTACTTCAAAATATCATATCATCATCCAGGGCCCAGTTGTCGTACCACATCATGCGCGTTCCCTAATAAATTGGGGTAGCGAGCCACCAATCTAATTAGAGCAGGACCCTTCCGTCCTACCAATGCCATGACCTTAACATGCTCATTGGATTTGTTTAACGACCCCCTTCCGAGTCGGGTAGACAACTTTCCAAAGTAAAGTAATTTATCATGCAATTACTCATATATGTATATGCCTAAAGGTACTCTTAATCACTTCTCAAAGGGACACACCACGCATTCGGGTGCTCTTGATCCCAGTTTCAATAGAGTAACCCTTTTTAGGCATATTATCAAACACATCATGTTCTTATCATCAAGGTGCCCCATGGGCTATAAGACATACTTTTATACCTAACAAGATAGGTCACATAAATTATACACACATCACATATGTAGTAGCATGCTTCATGTTAACAATTGACCATGGTTTATACTTCAAAGTGAGGTTAGATTCCACTAACCCTAACTTACAAGGGTGGCCGAATGGTGTAACATGGCTAGGCTAGGTTTTTGACATCCAACCTTCACACAAACATTCACACAAACATGTTATCTACACCACTAATCATGGGAACATAATAGGATATCAAGCAACACAAAAACTCTAGCCATTCTTCTCTTGGCCGAAACCTTGTAGGGTACCAAACCCTAATTTTTGTCCTTCCAAAAATTTGGAAATATCGCATATGAGTATAAAGTCCCTAGGGGTACTAGCATATATCAAAGCTTGATCAAAAATCCCCTTCTTGGACCTCCAAGCATAGGTGGCCGAAACCCATTAAAGGACAAAACCCTAGGTTTTGTTCTTTACACCATGAAGAAAATCCATCTACATGTATAACCTAAGTCTTAAGGTCTTCCCATGCATCAAAGTTGGATCAAAAACCTTCTCTTGGACCCCTTACAAGAGTTGGCCGAAACTTCCATTAGGGAAGTTCTTGTGAATTTTCAAAAGGATGAAACAAACATGCATTCAATAACCATTATGCCACAGGCGAGAGGATACTTACATCCTAGCGCTGGAAATTTCTTTAAACCGTAGGGTACCCTACACTTGGAGGGTATGTGAAGATCCTCTTTTCTTCCAACTTTTCTCTAAGAGTTCCTTGGTCTTGGTAGAGGCAAAGACACTTGGCTTTCCTCCTTGTAGTTGTCCTAGGGTTAGAACCCTTGGATGAGGGTTTTCGAAAATGGAAGAAGAGAAGAAGAGGATGGTGGTTTCGGTGGGGGAAGGAAGAAGAAGAAGAGAAGAAAAGGAAGTTACTTCCAACTTCCCTTATTTATACTTCTCTCATGAAAAGACATGTCTCTTCACTCTTACCCACTTAACAAGCATGTTCCTTTCTCCTTCTACATGAAATATTGCTTGGTTCATTGGTTATGACATGGTGAGTGCAACTAGGAGGTCCAAGGTTCAATCCTTGCTTCCTCCACTTTGCACTTTCTTTTTAGCACCATTCATTTCCAAGCCCAATAAACCAAGCCCATCATGAAATTTCATAATATGAATAATATTTTATGAATTCAGAATATTTCATAATATTCCAAAAATATTATTTCATAATATTTTTAATATTCCATATTCATGAATATAATATTTCATGCTAATATTTCATGATAATAATATTTCATGAATATAATATTTCATACATTCATAACATTTCATGGCATGTGATTGCATGAAATTCATATCATTTCATTATAACCATTTTCATACATTGTCATGATTTTACATTGACAAATTTGGGGTGTTACATTTGAATCCAAAGTTAAAATAGAAGTAACTCATGGATCCTTATATAAATGCAAGCTTAAACATATGAGAAGGAATCAAAACATGGATTTGAGAGCCTAAAATGATTAATAAAATAGTAATTATCAACTCCCCCACACTTACTCTTGGGCGTCTGGCACAACTAACTAATCATGTACCCCCTAGATTATTCTCAATCATAGTTAGAAGCAATTGAAAAGAAATTACCTAGGGTTGTCAATTCTCAATAATCTAAACTTAATGGACTAGTATCTTGTCCTTAAGTCAACAACTTAGTATACTTCATCCTTCATGACTCATTGAGATGAATTTAACTCACAAATCCTCTCAAGGAAAATTGGAGTGGCTCTCTTCCTAACTTCTACATTTTTTGATGAAAATGGAGCTCACTCAAACACAATCATGGTTTTTGCACTACCATAAGCTTGCTTATGTTCTACCCTCCACTATCATTCTTGAATTGAATCCACACATAAAAATGTTTATTTAAACAAGTTAGGAAATATGGAATGATAAGAATAAAATAGAAATTTAATGAACTTTGATACTAAAGAATCATGATAAAGAAAGTAAAGAAATATGACATGATAAGGAAATATGGAAAAGTAAAGAAAATGAAAGACTTGGATACTAAAGAGTGTCACTAGATGAACTTTGCCCCTTTGATGATCCTCTAAATGAAATCAGAGCTAAGGTGAGTAGGGAATAGACAGTAGCTCTCTGAAATTAGTGAATTCAGTGATTCAGTCTCCTCTGATCGGTCCAGAGACCGATCAGACTCATCCTGATCAGTCAAGAGACCGATCAGGTCTTCCTCTGAAAGGTTTAGTAGTCTTCTGATCGTTCTAGCTTACATCTGATCGATCTGAGCTCCTTCTGATCAGTCTGAGTGACCGATCAGACACCTCCCTAATTAGATTAGTGACCGATCAGGGTCTGATCAGTAGTTGAAACTGATCTGAATTCCGAACTATTTCTACCGAGATTTCTGAGACTGAGCTAGCTCTTAAATTCAACTATCAATTCGTTCACATCTTCACATTCAGATATCTAACCCAGCTCTTGACTTCCATTTCATGCTTATTTTTTTTTCTTTTTTTTCTTTCTCTTTTGCAGCTATTTTTTTTCTCTGCAGCCAAGATTCTATTTTTATTTCTGCTTCCATTTTTTTTCTCCTTCTTCTCTTTTCATTCACTTCCTTATAATGGCTAGCTTGTAGATTACCAAAACTACTCACTGATTAGATTTTGCAACATCAATTTTTCAGCTTCAATGTCAAAAGAGTTGGCTGAAAGGACTAATCATTAGCTGAATAAAACTTCAACTCTTTAGCACCACATTCACAGTCCACTTCTCCCTATACTTCCAATTAAATGCCAATAGATATGCTGATTTCCTTCTTGTCAACTCCCATTTCATCAGTTGATCTCTATTCCCCTTTCATTTTCACTTAATACTTCATCTTGAGCACAAATTTTTTTTCCTTTTCGATTCTTCTATGGTAGTGAGAATAAGCCTTCACTTCCCTTCACTAATCAGTTCTTGCAACCCAAACTTGATACAAAACTCCTTCAAGTTGGCACACTTTTCTAGCATCCAAAACAACCAAAACCTCCCCCACACTTAAACTTTTGTCCGTCTTGGGCAAAGTAACATCAAGAAACATCAAGATACCCAAGTCCATGGAAAAGATTAAGATGAACATGAAGATTATGGAAGGAAAATGGAATATAAAGTAGATCAACAAACAATATTGCAAAAATGAAATGTGAAAGGAAACAAAGTGATTCACCTCTATAAATGTGGTCCAATCATAGAAATATAGCTTTGAAAGAACCTAAGCAAGTTCTAGAGTACAATCACATGTGTGTATCACAAAAATTAGGTCAAATCCTCACTAGGTAAAAAGAATTCATCTCAAGTCATCACTCTAGAGTCCATAACTATGTAGTACTCAAGCATCCAAGAATTTTCATCCATTGGCTCAAATCCAAAGTTTTAACAACCAAATGTAATTCACTTTCAAAGGACTCTAAAATGATGTGGAGAAAATCTAAAGAAATACATTTATTCCTAACCATGCAAGAAACAAGGTGCCAAAAAGGTGAAAATGGTATCTATAATGAATCTTTATTCATTCTATGCTACCTAAGCATTTATTAGCAAGAACTGATTGTAAAAGAAAAACTTTTTCCATAGAAAAAATAAAATGGTATATACAATGAAATTAGAGTGTAAGAAAGAACAACTCGCCTTCAAGTTGGGTAAAGAGCACGGAGCATCCATCTAGGTAATGGTGTGGTTTGGTTGGTCGAGAGAGCTATCCTCACGTGATCAATATCATAGCGCATTGCTCTCTCTCTCATCAACTTCACAATAGTTTGTCCCAGAGGTCGGAGACGATTAAGATGCAAAATCCACTCCCGGGGTAATTTGCTACAAGTTAAAGTAAACTCAACTCCTCCCACTATTTGCTCTTTGGAAGTCCTTCCGGGAGGTTGGAGCCTATTTAGGTGGAGTACCCATTCAAGAAGCCGACGACACCCTGTAAAACCATGAAACGAAAATACCTCCCGCACGCATGCAGGGTAAGAAAGAAATGAAATACAAATAATCTCTACATAGAATGTATCAAGAAATGCATCACAACCAACAAAATCAACCTTAGGTACCTCTATGAATTTTTCACAATCAGTCTCTACATAGGGTGTATCAAGAAATGGATCACTTCCAACAAAATCAACCTTAGGTACCTCTATGAATTTTTCACAATCAGTCTCTACATAGGGTGTATTAAGAAATGCATCACTTCCAACAAAATCAACCTTAGGTACCTCTATGAATTTTTCACAATCAGTCTCTACATAGGGTGTATCAAGAAATGCATCACATCCAATAAAATCAACCTTAGGTACCTCTATAAGTTTTTCACAATCAGTCTCTACATAAGATGTATCAAGAAATGCATTACTTCCAACAAAATCAATCTTAGGTACCTCTATGAGTTTTTCTACACAATTAGGAAAAATACTTACCTTGTCGTGCTGAAGAATACCTGAAGGTTCTATAAGAGTAGATGTAACTATGGCCTCCTCCTGTCCAGGTAAAGGCTACACCTCAGGTTCAGGTTCTGGTGGGCATACAACTAAAAGAGGTGATTCTTTGGTTCTTGCTTCCACTATGCAAGTCCCTACACTTTCTGGCAAATAAGCATACTCTAACTGTTCTGGCAATGGTTTCAATTCTAACTGTGACTGCTCAGTAGGTATGGGTGGTCCCTGGGACTCAGTGCAATCCCCTACACTCTCAAACCTATCCTCTAAATCTCCTGACATCTCGATCAATATAGGTGATCCATGGGGCTCAGTGCAATCCCCTACACCTAAAGAATCATCTCCAACTGCAAAGGAATCAAATACAACCTCCAACTCAGCTGCCTCTGTAGCTAATACCTCCTCTGCTTCATCTGAACTAGAATATCCTCTCTAAATATCAAGTGAAGCTTTTTCAGCAAATAACTCTGCCTCAACAACCTCATCTAAAATACCCATGCTAATGATAAAAGGATCCTCTCTGGGGTGTAGTGGAAAGGGTAAAGGGTCCTTTGGTTCCTCCACTTGAACTGAAATTTCTGGAAATAAGTCTTGAGTAGGGATTTCGGTAGGTATAGCTGCTGTGGGTACCCTAATTTTACTGATTTCTTCTTCTTCTTCCACCGCAATTGTAAAATCAATAGAAGTAGGACTTAGGCTTGAATTAGGGTCACTTTCAATTGATGTAGAAGCCATTTTGGGGCTGATCTGAAATGGAAAATAAGTTGCTGGAATTTCTTCAGAAAAATCAGCCCTTTGAGAATTTAAACTTGAAACCACTTCCCCACTCCTTAAAGTTGTGGCACAATCATCCCCCTTAGGATTAGGAGTAGCTTGAAAAGGTAATTGTCCCGATCCTTGGGCTTGCATTTGATTCATTCCACTAACTAGTTGTTCAATGCGTCTCTCAATGTCTTGAAGAGTGGAATCATTCTTTTGTTGCCTTTGTTGTAATAAAATTTGTTGCTGTTGAAGAATTTGTTGCATAATCTCCTCAAACATTTGTTGTTGTGCATTAAGCTCAATAGAATCCTCAAAGACTTCTTGATTGATATAGAACTCTTGTTGGTCTTGAAATGAAGCATCAGGTTGCTGAAAATTTTGAGTAGGTTGTGAATGCTGAAAATGAAGTTATTGAGGCTGATCAAATGAGCAACTGGGTTGTTGAAATTGCTTAAAATTGGGTGGAGAACATGGTTGAACTTGCCGAAAATTATGGTTCTGAAAATTTTGATCCTGAGGCTGAAATTGATGATTGAATTGCTGAAATTGCTGGGGTTGAAAATTCTGATTTCCAAACTAAAAATTCTGCTAGTATGGTTGGAAAGATTGTTGTGAAGGTTGAAAACCTTGCTGATCATAATGAAATTATTGTTGAAAATCTTGGAAATTCTACTGAAACTGTTGTTGTGGCTGATTCAGAGGTTGGTTTTGCTGAAATTGTTGATATGGTTGCTGAAAATGTTGATACGGCTGTTGGAATGGATGAAAAGGTTGATTACTGTAACGCCCGCTTTTCTTTTTATTCATAAGCGGCGTTACGTTAACATGCTTAGAGCATGTAGACATCATAAGGCAGCGGAATAACTTTAACTTATACATGCCCTGTTACCATTCTTAACTTAATGACATATGAACCTTAGCATATTAACTTTGAACTTAAGTATCATATCATATCATGTCATACGTAACGTCATATCATAAGGTTCCATAGGTCATTATTCAGGCATATAAGTAACCAAGGTGAAGTTCTAACATAAACAGTAAACATAAAGTTTCCTGGGCCAAGTCACTACTACACACATGCGTTCTTGCCCTCCTGCTGCTTCCATCATTGTCCCCTTGAATGATCTGCGGTATAAGGAAATAAGACTATAAGTACACAGGCTTAGTAAGACTCTTTCCTACTCACAAAACCATTTATCATTCATCATCTCATAATGAGCACATGAAAACATTAACATACTTGGTGCTCTACTTAGGACATAACATCTTAAATCACTTCTCGTATACATAGCATGGCATGAACATAAACATAGTAGCATTCTAAGCATGGCATAATACTTGGCATGAACATAAACATAGTAGCATTCTAAGCATGGCATAATACTTGGCATGAACATAAACATAGTAACATTCTAAGCATGGCATAATACTTGGCACGAACATAAACATAATGAACATTCTTCCTATCATAACATATGAGCATCTTCTTAACATTATCATGGCATAGATCATTTGTTCTCATGCATATTTCTTAACATGAAGCGTAAGCATAAAATCTTATCATCATAGCATAATGCATAACATGAATGGAGGCATGAGTGGAATGCATATACATATATGGATGCTTAGTTTAAAATCATACTTTTCATGAACATACTTTTCATAAACATATTTTTTCATAATGAATGCATGGGCAATGCATATATATCATAAGGATGCTTAATCTTTAAAAACATACTTTTCATTTCTTAAACATAGTCATCATAACATCATTTGGGGTCCCCGGCTTGTACCACATACATACATCATAGCGCGCATCCCTAGCAAGTCCGAGGTCGCGAGCCCCAACCTACTAGGGTAAGGACAGCATAGTCGGTAGTCCCCGAACTGAGGCATTCTTAAGGTGCCCATCCCTGTTGCACAGCTTCGGTAGTGCCAGAACCGTGGACAGCTTCGGTAGTCCAAAACCGGGGCGTTCTTAAGGTGCCCATCCCTTGGACCCATACTTCGGTCCGGTACAAGCCCATACATAAAGTAAAATACTTTTCATGCTTCATCATTCATAAAACATTCATGGCATCTTCATCATAGCATAACTTGTTACGGCCCGGCCCGTCTACCGGCTCATTTACCGGTCCTCACGACCGTCGTACCGTCGACCATCGACCGTGCCGTTTAGCATATTTATGCCTTAAAAACATAAGCATCATCTTTCATTCATCATACTTGTCATTCATCATTTTCATTCTTAGACATGGCATATGTACACATCATTCATAGAGCATGGCATACATTCATATTATCCTAAAACATGGCATATCATTCATAAACATGGCATATCATTCCATAAACCATGGCTTATCATTCGTAAACATGACATATCATTCCATAAACATGGCATATCATTCCCTAAACATGGCATTATCATTCGTAAACATGGCATATCATTCATAAAACCATGGTATATCATTCTAAACATGGTTATTCTAACATGCATATCCATAAACATGGCATATCATTCATAAACATGGCATATCATTCATAAACATGGCATATCATTCATAAACATGGCATATCATTCATAAACATGGCATATCATTCATAAACATGGCATATCATTCATAAACATGGCATATCATTCATAACATGGCATATCATTCGTAAACATGATATTCATTCATAAACATGGCATATCATATCATTAAATGGCATATCATTCATAAACATGGCATATCATTCATAAACATGGCATATCATTCATAACATGGCATATCATTCATAAACATGGCATATCTTCATAAACATGGCATATCATTCATAACATGGCATATCATTCATAAACATGGCATATCATGCATAAACATGGCATATATCACATATAAAACATGGCATAT
>JAGFNQ010005945.1:50902-116859 GCA_024364735.1 Boesenbergia rotunda
CTCCAAAAATTCCAAAAAATTATAATTAACTTTAAACATCATAAGGGAATATTAAATAACATTATCATGATTTTTATCATAATTATAGACCTTTAAAACATGGTGGCCGAAACCCTTAAACTCAGGGTTCTTAGTTTTTGTTTCTTTCATGTTGGCCGAAACCCTAGGGTGTTCTAGGGTACTCCAAAAATTCCAAAAAATTATAATTAACTTTAAACATCATAAGGGAATATTAAATAACATTATCATGATTTTTATCATAATTATAGACCTTTAAAACATGGTGGCCGAAACCCTTAAACTCAGGGTTCTTAGTTTTTGTTTCTTTCATGTTGGCCGAAACCCTAGGGTATCCTAGGGTACTCCAAAAATTCCCAAAAATTATAATTAACTTCTAAACATCATAAGGGAACATTAAATAACATTATACAGATTTTTAGCATAATTTTAGATCTTAAAAACATGGTGGCCGAAACCCTTAAGCATGAGGGTCTTGGTTTTCTTTCCTTTCAACATCCAATTCGAAAACCAACCACTATATCATACTAAAAATCATAAAAATCATAGGGAACTATTATACCACAGGTGAGGGAGTCTTACCTTGGGGTTTCTAAATTTTTAGACCTTGGATGGAGAGAAGGAAGAAGACTTGATGTCTCTTGACCACACCTAGTCCTTGGATCCTTGTAAGAACTTTAGATCTTGGGAGATGGAGCCTTGGTGGAAACTTTTCCAAGGGGAACTCTTCCTTAGAATTTCGGCTAGAATGAGGAGGGAGGAGGGGAGCAAATGCACTTGATGGTGAAGAGAAGTAACCCCCCAAACCCCCTCTTTATAGCTCCTTTAAAGAGGCAAATGAAGAGTCTCTCCATGACCCTTCATCTCCTTCTACTTCTTAACCAACCTCCACTTCATTTACTCATAAGTATTCCTTGCTAGGTGAGTTGGTTAAAGCATTCATGATTGTACAAGAGGTCCAAGGTTCAATCCTTGGCCCATGCACCTTTTTTTTATTTTATTTTTCATTTTATTTAAACCTTTTCCTCTAATTTTCGAAAGTTCCCTTTTATTTCGAAAATTCTCCAAAAATCACCCATAATTATGCTATTATTCCTAAATAAAATTCTTTTATATTTATATTAATTTTACCTATTTTATATTAATTTTACCTAATTAATACCCATTTTTGGAGCTCATTTAAAGCTCATTAGTACCTAATTTCTCCATTAAAATAGAAAAATTAGGCTAAGACTTACCCATAATCATGCTAATATGCCTAATTAAATCCTATTTATATTTATACTAATTATTACCGAAATCCACCTATAATCATGGTACTAAAAAGCCCACATAAAGCCCATTAGTACTTAGTTTTCTCAATTTAAATGAGAAAACATGGATTTTCTAGGCCAAAGTTCTCCTTAATATTTCTAGGTCCCTTGGAAAATTATTTAAACATGCTTAATATTTTAAGAAAATATTAAGAGAATTTTCCGGGTCGTTACAATCCCCCATACCTCGTGAAAGTTCGTCCTCGAACTTAGAATAACTCCGGGTACTTGCGCCTCATCTCGTCCTCGCGCTCCCAGGTAGCTTCTTCGAACCGTTGACTTTGCCATAGGACCTTGACTAAGGGCACTTCCTTACTCCTCAGCTTCTTGACTTCCCTATCCAAAATCTGGATGGGTCTGCTCTCATAGCTTAGGTCCTCTTGCACTTGCACCGTCTGTGGCTCGATCACTTGGTCCATATTTGGGATACACTTTTTCAGCAGGGACACATGGAATACGTTATGGATAGCTGACATCTCTGGAGGCAGCTCCAGCTCATATGCCACCTTACCGACTCTTTTCAGAATCAGGTACGGCCCCACATAGCGCGGACTTAGTTTTCCTTTCTTCCCAAATCTGGTCACTCCCTTCTTCATACCGGACCACCAAAACTTCTCCTTCAGATCCTGATACATCTTGGTGGATCCTGGATGCATCAAGTAAGGGGTTCCGTGAGCTTCTGCCAGTATCTCTTTTCGAAGCTCCGGATCACTAGGGATACATAGACGATCCCTAAGGTAGAGTATTCCCCCTTCGGCGATATGAAAACTATCGCCCTTTCCTTCTAGGATCTCCTGTTTTATTTTCTGGAGACTCAGATCACCATTTTGTTTTTCCAATATGTCCTCACATAGCGCGGGTGATATTGTCATGGTGGAAAGTCGCCCGGAGATGACTTCGACCCCAAAATTCATAATTTCTTTTTCAAGTGGTCGGGATAATTTAGATATGGACATCAAGGTGGCACTTGACTTCCGGCTGAGTGCATCGGCCACTTTGTTCGCCTTTCCTGGATGATAGAAGATCTCGCAGTCGTAGACCTTCACCAACTCGAGCCATCGGCGTTGTCTCATATTCAGGTCTTTCTGAGTGAAGAAATATCGCAGACACTGGTGGTTTGTATAAATCTTACACTGCGCTCCATATAGAGATAATGCCTCCATATTTTAAGAGCGAAGACCACCGCGGCCAGTTCCAGATCATGAGTGGGGTAATTCTGTTCATATTCCTTAAGTTACCTAGAGGCATAAGCAATGACCTTACCACTCTGCCTAAGTACAGCTCCAAGTCCTAGCTTGGAAGTATCGCTGTATATATCGAAGTTCTGATTATCTCCTCGCCATATAATTGGCTAATGTCATTATTAACTCCATGATATAATTATATGCATATATCATAGATTATATACTTATTTTAATTATGGTTAAACCTAATAATTAGTATGCTTCCGAATATTAGTTCTCAGCCCGAGTTATGAATTATATAGTTGTATGATTATTATAGAATAGGTGAGATCCTACTTATTATATTACCATAAAATAACTTAAGGTAGTCTTATATATTATATTATAAGATATCAGTGACCCATAACCTATAATAAGTGTTAACATAATTAGAACCCTACCCTATGCGTCCCTACCTAAGTTATACCATATGACCTATACCATTAATTATATCAGTATTAATATCATGGAATTAATGCTATACGCTAACATAGGTGAGAGTGTTATAATCTCCTGTGGGTAGGCTATCAGATAATTTTCTACATGTGACTATATTATAGATTATACATACTATCATAAATTATAGTTTCTTTTCTACGCCTATATTATTCTAAATATTTAATTCCTAAAAGAAGATAAAAATATCGTTCATCGTTACATATCTTAAGGTACCTTTCATCATAACTATCGTTCATACTTGCATATCCTAAATCATAGAACATCTTACTATAAGATTTGTAAAGAGGTACTTACTTGAAAGCGGCAGGAAGAGGGCTTGATGTGTGTGTAGTGAGATGGTTACTGCTCTGATACCAACCTGTAACGCCCGCTTATTTTTTTTTTTTTCATAAGCGGCGTTACGTTAACATGCTTAGGGCATGTAGACATCATAAGGCAGCGGAATAACTTTAACTTATACATGCCCTGTTACCATTCTTAACTTAATGACATATGAACCTTAGCATATTAACTTTGAACTTAAGCATCATATCATATCATGTCATACGTAACGTCATATCATAAGGTAACATAGGTCATTATTAAGACATATAAGTAACCAAGGTGAAGTTCTAACATAAACAGTAAACATAGAGTTTCCTGGGCCAAGTCACTACTACACACATGCGTTCTTGCCCTCCTGCTGCTTCCATCATTGTCCCCTTGAATGATCTGCGGTATAAGGAAATAAGACTATAAGCACACAGGCTTAGTAAGACTCTTTCCTACTCACAAAACCATTCATCATTCATCATCTCATAATGAGCACATGAAAACATTAACATACTTGGTGCTCTACTTAGGACATAACATCTTAAATCAATTATCGTATACATACCATGGCATGAACATAAACATAGTAGCATTCTAAGCATGGCATAATACTTGGCATGAACATAAACATAGTAACATTCTAAGCATGGCATAATACTTGGCATGAACATAAACATAATGAACATTCTTCCTATCATAACATATGAGCATCTTCTTAACATTATCATGGCATAGATCATTTGTTCTCATGCATATTTCTTAACATGAAGCGTAAGCATAAAATCTTATCATCATAGCATAATGCATAACATGAATGGAGGCATGAGTGGAATGCATATACATATATGGATGCTTAGTTTAAAATCATACTTTTCATGAACATACTTTTCATAAACATACTTTTTCATAATGAATGCATGGGCAATGCATATATATCATAAGTATGCTTAATCTTTAAAAACATACTTTTCATTTCTTAAACATAGTCATCATAACATCATTTGGGGTCCCCGGCTTGTACCACATACATATATCATAGCGCGCATCCCTAGCAAGTCCGAGGTCGCGAGCCCCAACCTACTAGGGTAAGGAGAGCATAGTCGGTAGTCCCCGAACCGAGGCGTTCTTAAGGTGCCCATCCCTGTTGCACAGCTTTGGTAGTGCCAGAACCGTGGACAGCTTCGGTAGTCCAAAACCGGGGCGTTCTTAAGGTGCCCATCCCTTGGACCCATACTTCGGTCCGGTACAAGCCCATACATAAAGTAAAATACTTTTCATGCTTCATCATTCATAAAACATTCATGGCATCTTCATCATAGCATAACTTGTTACGGCCCGGCCCGTCTACCGGCCCATTTACCGGTCCTCACGACCATTGTACCGTCGACCATCGACCGTGCCGTTTAGCATATTTATGCCTTAAAGACATAAGCATCATCTTTCATTCATCATACTTGTCATTCATCATTTTCATTCTTAGACATGGCATATGTACACATCATTCATAGAGCATGGAAACATTCATATTATCCTAAAACATGGCATATCATTCATAAACATGGCATATCAAATTCATAAACATGTCATTCGTAAACATGCATATCATTCTAAACATGGCATAAAATGGCATATCATTCTAAACATGGCATATCATGCATAAACATGGCATATCATTCGTAAACATGGCATATCATTCATAAACATGGCATATCATTCATAAACATGGCATATCATATCATCATTCATAAACATGGCATATCATTCATAAACATGGCATATCCATTCATAAACATGGCATATCATTCATAACATGGCATATCATTCATAAACATGGCATATCATTCATTAAAACATGGCATATCATTCATAAACATGGCATATCATTCATAAAACACAAATCACATCTTACCATAGGGCCATTGGGACCCTTACTTGAAATAAATCTTAACTTTTACCCTATTAACCCTTCTTGGCCGAAACTTGTGGAGTCCCAAGGCCATGTGAAAATTCACATAATCACCATCCATCATCCTTATATCATGGCAACACATAAACATATGCTTGAAGTTAAAGACTCAACCCTAACCCTTGGGTCCTTGGGGTTGGCCGAACCATATGGGGCCTCTAGGGTACTCCAAAAATTCCCAAAAATTATACATAACCTCTACACATCATAAGGGAACATTAAATAATATTATCATAATTTTTAGCATAATTATAGACCTTTAAAACATGGTGGCCGAAACCCTTAAACTCAGGGTTCTTAGTTTTTGTTTCTTTCATGTTGGCCGAAACCCTAGGGTGTCCTAGGGTACTCCAAAAATTCCCAAAAATTATAATTAACATCTAAAAATCATAAGGGAACATTAAATAACATTATCATGATTTTTATCATAAAACATGGTGGCCAAAACCCTTAAACTCAGGGTTCTTAGTTTTTGTTTCTTTAATGTTGGCCGAAACCCTAGGGTATCCTAGGGTTCTCAAAAAATTCCCAAAAATTATAATTAACTTCTAAACATCATAAGGGAACATTAAATAATATTATACAGATTTTTAGCATAATTTTAGATCTTAAAAACATGGTGGCCGAAACCCTTAATCATGAGGGTCTTGGTTTTCTTTCCTTTCAAAATCCAATTCAAAAACCAACCACTATATCATACTAAAAATCATAAAAATCATAGGGAACTATTATACCACAGGTGAGGGAGTCTTACCTTGGGGTTTCTAAATTTTTAGACCTTGGATGGAGAGAAGGAAGAAGACTTGATGTCTCTTGACCACACCTAGTCCTTGGATCCTTGTAAGAACTTTTGATCTTGGGAGATGGAGCCTTGGTGGAAACTTTTCCAAGGGGAACTCTTCCTTAGAAATTCGGCTAGAATGAGGAGGGAGGAGGGGAGCAAATGCACTTGATGGTGAAGAGAAGTAACCCCCCAAACCCCCTCTTTATAGCTCCTTTAAAGAGGCAAATGAAGAGTCTCTCCATGACCCTTCATCTCCTTCTACTTCTTAACAAACCTCCACTTCATTTACTCATAAGTATTCCTTACTAGGTGAGTTGGTTAAAGCATTCATGGTTGTACAAGAGGTCCAAGGTTCAATCCTTGGCCCATGCACCTTTATTTTTATTTTATTTTTCATTTTATTTAAACCTTTTCCTCTAATTTTCGAAAGTTCCCTTTTATTTCGAAAATTCTCCAAAAATCACCCATAATTATGCTAATATTCCTAAATAAAATTATTTTATATTTATATTAATTTTACCTAATTTATATTAATTTTACCTAATTAATCCCCATTTTTTGAGCCCATTTAAAGCTCATTAGTACCTAATTTCTCCATTAAAATAGAAAAATTAGGCTAAGACTTACCCATAATCATGCTAATATGCCTAATTAAATCCTATTTATATTTATACTAATTATTACTGAAATCCACCTATAATCATGGTACTAAAAAGCCCACATAAAGCCCATTAGTACTTAGTTTTCTCAATTTAAATGAGAAAACATGGATTTTCTAGGCCAAAGTTATCCTTAATATTTCTAGGTCCCTTGGAAAATTATTTAAACATGCTTAATATTTTATGAAAATATTAAGAGAATTTTCCGGGTCGTTACAATCCCTCATACCTCGTGAAAGTTCGTCCTCGAACTTAGAATAACTCTAAGTACTTGCACCTCATCTCGTCCTCGCGCACCCAGGTAGCTTCTTCGAACCGTTGACTTTGCCATAGGACCTTGACTAAGGGCACTTACTTACTCCTCAGCTTCTTGACTTCCCTATCCAAAATCTGGATGGGTCTGCTCTCATAGCTTAGGTCCTCTTGCACTTGCACCGTCTGTGGCTCGATCACTAGGTCCATATTTGGGATACACTTTTTCAGCAGGGACACATGGAATACGTTATGGATAGCTGACATCTCTGGAGGCAGCTCCAGCTCATATGCCACCTTACCGACTCTTTTCAGAATCAGGTACGGTCCCACATAGCGCGGACATAGTTTTCCTTTCTTCCCAAATCTGGTCACTCCCTTCTTCATACCGGACCACCAAAACTTCTCCTTCAGATCCTGATACATCTTGGTGGATCCTGGATGCATCAAGTAAGGGGTTCCGTGAGCTTCTGCCAGTATCTCTTTTCGAAGCTCCGGATCACTAGGGATATATAGACGATCCCTAAGGTAGAGTATTCCCCCTTCGGCGATATGAAAACTATCGCCCTTTCCTTCTAGGATCTCCTGTTTTATTTTCTGGAGACTCAGATCACCATTTTGTTTTTCCAATATGTCCTCACATAGCGCGGGTGATATTGTCATGGTGGAAAGTTGCCGGAAATGACTTTGACCCCCAAAATTCATAATTTCTTTTTCAAGTGGTCGGGATAATTTAGATATGGACATCAAGGTGGCACTTGACTTCCGGCTGAGTGCATCGGCCACTTTGTTCGCCTTTCCTGGATGATAGAAGATCTCGCAGTCGTAGACCTTCACCAACTCGAGCCATCGGCGTTGTCTCATATTCAGGTCTTTCTGAGTGAAGAAATATCACAGACTCTGGTGGTCTGTATAAATCTTACACTGCGCTCCATATAGAGATAATGCCTCCATATTTTAAGAGCGAAGACCACCGCGGCCAGTTTCAGATCATGAGTGGGGTAATTCTGTTCATATTCCTTAAGTTACCTAGAGGCATAAGCAATTACCTTACCACTCTGCCTAAGTACAGCTCCAAGTCCTAGCTTGGAAGCATCGCTGTATATATCGAAGTTCTGATTATCTCCTCGCCATATAATTGGCTAATGTCATTATTAACTCCATGATATAATTATATGCATATATCATAATTATATACTTATTTTAATTATGGTTAAACCTAATAATAGTATGCTTCGGAAATATTAGTTCTCAGCCCGAGTTATGAATTATATTAGTTGTATGATTATTATAGAATAGGTGAGATCCTACTTATTATATTACCATAAAATAACTTAAGGTAGTCTTATATATTATATTATAAGATATCAGTGACCCATAACCTATAATAAGTGTTAACATAATTAGAACCCTACCCTATGCGTCCCTACCTAAGTTATACCATATGACCTATACCATTAATTATATCAGTATTAATATCATGGAATTAATGCTATACGCTAACATAGGTAAGAGTGTTATAATCTCCTGTGGGTAGGCTATCAGATAATTTTCTACATATGACTATATTATAGATTATACATACTATCATAAATTATAGTTTCTTTTCTACGCCTATATTATTCTAAATATTTAATTCCTAAAAGAAGATAAAAATATCGTTCATCGTTACATATCTTAAGGTACCTTTCATCATAACTATCGTTCATACTTGCATATTGTTCATACTTGCATATCCTAATCGTAACTATCGTTCAAACTTGCATATCCTAAATCATAGAACATCTTACTATAAGATTTGTAAAGAGGTACTTACTTGAAAGCGGCAGGAAGAGGGCTTGATGTGTGTGTAGTGAGATGGTTACTGCTCTGATACCAACCTGTAACGCCCGCTTATTTTTTTTTTTTCATAAGCGGCGTTACGTTAACATGCTTAGGGCATGTAGACATCATAAGGCAGCGGAATAACTTTAACTTATACATGCCCTGTTACCATTCTTAACTTAATGACATATGAACCTTAGCATATTAACTTTGAACTTAAGCATCATATCATATCATGTCATACGTAACGTCATATCATAAGGTAACATAGGTCATTATTCAGACATATAACTAACCAAGGTGAAGTTCTAACATAAACAGTAAACATAGAGTTTCCTGGGCCAAGTCACTACTACACACATGCGTTCTTGCCCTCCTGCTGCTTCCATCATTGTCCCCTTGAATGATCTGCGGTATAAGGAAATAAGACTATAAGCACACAGGCTTAGTAAGACTCTTTCCTACTCACAAAACCGTTCATCATTCATCATCTCATAATGAGCACATGAAAACATTAACATACTTGGTGCTCTACTTAGGACATAACATCTTAAATCAATTATCGTATACATACCATGGCATGAACATAAACATAGTAGCATTCTAAGCATGGCATAATACTTGGCATGAACATAAACATAGTAGCATTCTAAGCATGGCATAATACTTGGCATGAACATAAACATAGTAACATTCTAAGCATGGCATAATACTTGGCACGAACATAAACATAATGAACATTCTTCCTATCATAACATATGAGCATCTTCTTAACATTATCATGGCATAGATCATTTGTTCTCATGCATATTTCTTAACATGAAGCGTAAGCATAAAATCTTATCATCATAGCATAATGCATAACATGAATGGAGGCATGAGTGGAATGCATATACATATATGGATGCTTAGTTTAAAATCATACTTTTCATGAACATACTTTTCATAAACATACTTTTTCATAATGAATGCATGGGCAATGCATATATATCATAAGGATGCTTAATCTTTAAAAACATACTTTTCATTTCTTAAACATAGTCATCATAACATCATTTGGGGTCCCCGGCTTGTACCACATACATACATCATAGCGCGCATCCCTAGCAAGTCCGAGGTCGCGAGCCCCAACCTACTAGGGTAAGGACAGCATAGTCGGTAGTCCCCGAACCGAGGCGTTCTTAAGGTGCCCATCCCTGTTGCACAGCTTCGGTAGTGCCAGAACTGTGGACAGCTTCGGTAGTCCAAAACCGGGGTGTTCTTAAGGTGCCCATCCCTTGGACCCATACTTCGGTCCGGTACAAGCCCATACATAAAGTAAAATACTTTTCATGCTTCATCATTCATAAAACATTCATGGCATCTTCATCATAGCATAACTTGTTACGGCCCGGCCCGTCTACCGGCCCATTTACCGGTCCTCACGACCATCGTACCGTCGACCATCGACCGTGTCGTTTAGCATATTTATGCCTTAAAGACATAAGCATCATCTTTCATTCATCATACTTGTCATTCATCATTTTCATTCTTAGACATGGCATATGTACACATCATTCATAGAGCATGGCATACATTCATATTATCCTAAAACATTCGTAAACATGGCTTATAATTCGTAAATATGGCATATCATTCATAAACATGGCATATCATTCATAAACATGGCATATCATTTCTAAACATGGCATATCATTCGTAAACATGACATATCATTCATAACATGGCATATTGATAAGCACCATTTTATTGATTATTTTAATTGCTAAAATCCATGTTTGACCCATGTTTTTATTGCTTAATTATGATTTTACCCTAGGTTTTGGAACTTTATCTTATTTTGGACTTATTTGCAAAATTACACAATTTTTGGATTATTTGGCCACTAATTTTCTGATATATTTTTGTAGGCATGAAAGGATCCTAGTCCTAGGGCATATTGGGTCAAACCTGAGTCGGATGTGAAGCGGATCGAATTATCAAGCCTACGATTAATCCGGGCCGTCCGATTCAAGAGCGGCTAGATCTGAGCCATCCGGGATGATCTGAAGCAATCCGAGCTAGGGTTAGGGTTGATCAGGCTCTATGATCAAGATCTGAAGGTTTCATCCCAATCAGAGCTAGATCAACCGTTGGATCAAGCAAGGAGGGCTCTAGAGCGTCCAATCACAGATAGAGTTGATCTGGACCATCCGTTGCACATTTGGAGGATCCGAGCTACCACAAGGCAGATCCTGACCCCAGATCATCATCATAAAAGTTTGGCTCAAATCAGACCAAGATCTACCGTTGGATCTTCTCAAATTAATCACAGCCGTCCATCGATTCCTATTTAATCAGAAACTCTGCCCAACTCTTCCCTGTCGCGTCCTCGCCGCAGCTCGTTTGCCTTGGTTTCTTCCTCGTTTTTCTTCATTTCTTCAGCAATTTCTTCGTTTTGAAGGCGTGACCACCTCGATTCGAGCTCATCCTTGAGTGACAGCAAGGATTCGGATGGAGGCTTAGCTTAATTTCGTTTATTAGAAGCAGATTTGAACTATGTCATTTCGTTTCTGAACTTCTGATTAAATTTCTATAATGTTTCGATTCCGAATAGTTGTTGCTTCAATTACAGTTTTAATTCAGTGCTTTAGTTAGCTAGATTGTTTGTGTAATGAACTATTGTAATTAGATCAGTTTATTTCGCTTCAATTCATTTCTGAAATTGATTCCATGTTTCGTGCCATTTCTGAATTCACGTATCAGTCCTTTAGTTCCTGCACCTTGTATCAAGTTTTGTCTAGCTTCTGAGAATCTTACCTTACTCTGGATTGGTGCACTCAACTTGAGTTCGCATATGTGTTTCTGCTCAGTTTTGAAAACTGAAGTCTGTGGTTACTGAAATTGCACAGCCTGAATCTGCAATTCTGCAGATTTGGCTGTAATATCAGACTTTTAAAGTCTTGTTTGATCAGTATTTCGAAGTTGAGTGTCTTCATTTATCTCTGCATATCACTGAAGTCACAGCTGTGCTTGCCCAGCTTGATCGATTCATTCAATTCTGAATTGGCAGCCTCATCCTTGGCACAAAGAATTGGTTTTGGAACAATTGTATCATTTGCGTGCCAACTGTTCTAGGCACTGATTGTTATCAAGACTAAGCCTATTTTTAAAGTATTATTGAGCTTGAAATCATCTCATTCACATTGGGTTTGTCCTGAATTGAATTTTCAATTTTACAATTAGGTTCAAGAAGCTAGTATTTGGTTTAGTTGAAACTGTCAAAATCTGTTTTGCTTCATTTGTTTTGCATTAGGATTGCCTTTAGTGGAATTTTCCAAGTTGAACACAAGCTGTAGTGAACTCTTGCATTTTAAATCAATTTAATTCCGAATTTTGCAACATTGCATTGGTTGATCTAATTGTCCCTTGGTTGAACCATTAAGTGCCGACTCCTTGTGTAGCTTCCTTAATTGAGTGGTTTTGCTTTTCATTGTTTTTCCATTTCTACTTGAAACCAAATCTAATTTTATTTGAAACCCAAAATTCACAAACGACACCTAAATACAAGCGCGAATCAAACAACGTCAACTAGCCCCGAGAAAAATACGACCTGTGGCCCCTTTGCTACACTTTGCATATTTTGATTGCAAAAAGGGTTTCCAGCACTTCATTCATATTTAAATTCTGATGGTCCCATAATTTGTGACAAATTTACATAGTATTTAGGGGCCGTCAAATTTTTGGCGCCGTTGCCGGGGAATCTACTAATTGATTTGTTTGATTTTTGCTTGTACACTTGTTTCATATCATTCTTGATTTATTTTTGTGCTTATTGCTATATCTGGTGATCTGATTTTATTTGTTTCATCTTTATCTACTTTTACTGTGATTTGTTTTGTTTTTATGACCAGGTCTTTAGGTGGTGATTTAGAAGATTTCGACCCTGAGATTGAGAGGACTTTCAGAGTCAGGAGGAGGCAGGCCATTCTTTCTGAGACTACAGACATCCCTCCTATTCAGTCTATTTTCACTCACTCAGGCAGTGACATGGCAGACCACCAAAGAACCATGAAGGAGCTTGCAGCACCAGATGCTGCATTTCAGTACTCCAGCATAGCTTATCCAGAGCTGGGGGGTAATTTTGAGTTAAGATCTGGTCTTATAAATTTGCTACCCAAATTTCAGGGACTTACGGGAGAGGATCCAAACAAACACCTTCACGAATTCCATGTGGTATGCTCCACTATGAAGCCTCAGGGCATTTCTGAAGAAGACATCAAGCTGAGAGCTTTCCCGTTCACATTGACAGGAGCAGCAAAAGACTGGTTTTATTATCTGCCTACAGGACATGTGTCTAGTTGGATCGCTATGAAGAAGGCATTTTTGGAGAAGTATTTCCCAGCCTCCAGGACAGCTATAATCAAAAAAAGCATCTGTGGAATTCAACAAGTGGTGGGCGAGACACTATATGATTACTGGGAGAGATTCAACAAGTTGTGTTCAAGTTGCCCCCAGCATCAGATCAGCGAGCAGCTTTTGATTCAGTACTTTTATGAGGGACTCTTACAGATGGATAGGACTTTGATTGATGCTGCAGCTGGAGGGGCCTTGGTCAACAAAACACCACATCAAGCTAGGGAGCTAATTTCTAATATGGCTGAGAATTCCCAACAATTTGGAAGCAGAGCTTTGACCACCAGAGGAGTTGGTGAAGTTCAGATAGTTTCTAGTGATCAGAAGGAGATTAAGACTGCATTGATGGAGCTCACCTCGGCTGTTAAGCAAATTGAATTAAACATGGCAAGACAAAATTCAACTCCTTCAGTACCTCCACAATCTAATCAAGTGGTGAGTGTGTGTGGCATTTGCTCTAGTCAAGAGCACACTTCAGACTCATGCCCTACCCTCCAACAGGACGAGACAGTAGCAACATTAGTAAGAGGACAATTTCAAGCAAGAAACAATCCTTATTCCTCTACTTACAACCCTGGGTGGAGGGATCATCCAAATTTGAGGTATGGAAATTCTTTCTACCAACAAGGCTGTAATTCTCAGCAAAATCAACACACATTTCAACCTACTTATCAGCCAAGTCAACAGCAATTCCAGACCTCCAATCAGCCCCAACAGCCCCAATTCCAACAATTACAACAAGATGATATCATTGGAGCTATACAAAACCTAGGAAGGCAAATGGGACAATTGGCTAATGATGTGAATCAACTTAAGGCTCAAGGATCAAGCCAACTACCTTCCCAAGCTGTTCCCAACCCAAAGGGAAATGTTAGCGCGATTTATTTGAGGAGTGAGAAGGTTGCATCAACTCAAAATGACCCAAGAGCAGAATTTTCAGAAAACAGGGCAGCATGCTCATTTCCAGCCCAAATCAGTGCCGAAACCACTCCAATTTCAGTGCATACCACCCCTAGCCCGTGCCCGACTCCCTCCTCAAGCAATTCCCCAATTTTGGTGGAAAACAGAGAAGAATTCAGTGGCGAGACGGATTTTACAGCAGCTCCAAAAAACAGGGCAGCAGCTCACAATTCAGCCCTTCCATCTTCGATTCAAGAGGAAGAATTTAGGGTGCCTTTGCCTTTTCCAAATGGGAGAAGTCCTACCAAAAGACACGTGGAGGAGGAGAGAGCAAAAGAGTACCATGAGCTGGTAAAACTTTTTAGTAAAGTTGAAATTAATGTACCTTTGCTGACGATGATTAAACAGGTTCCTAAGTATGCAAAATTTTTGAAAGATCTTTGTGTTCACAAGAAGAGACTTAAGGAAAATGAATTGGTCAGCATTGGGAAGAATGTCTCATCACTTATCCATGCCATTCCCCAGAAATGTGAAGACCCTGGCATGTTTACTGTATCTTGTGAGATAGGAAGCACCACGCTACATGATGCCATGCTTGACTTAGGAGCTTCTATTAATGTCATGCCCAGGACAGTCTTCCAGATGCTTGGCATTGGTCCTCTACAGCCCACGGGAGTTGTGATTCAGCTTGCAGACAGAAGTCAGACCCGCCCGGCAGGGGTTATTGAAGATGTTTTGGTTAAAGTGAAAGAGTTGATTTTCCCTGCGGACTTCTACATTCTAGACATGGAGGGAGAGTACCTTGCATGTAGATCCCCACTTATCCTTGGAAGGCCTTTTCTGAAGACTGCTAAGACTAAAATTGATGTATATGCTGGCACCCTTTCGATGGAGGTGGGAGACACAGTAGTCCAGTTCAACATTTTCGACGCCATGAAGGACCCTAGGGGAGATCACTCTATTCTGAGCATAGACACCGCAGATGAGACTGTTGAGGCACAGATCATTGATGACGATGGTACATTTGACATAGTGGGAGGAGAGTTGATTTCAGAGGAGACTTTACCTGATTTTTCTTATTTTGTATTTTGTGATGATATTGTTCTTGATAGCCCTAATCTTTTTAATAAGGTTGTTGCAGGTATTGCTAAGGAGGCATGCACAGGAGATTATTCTACAGGTGTAGGGGATTGCACAGAGCCCCAGGGACCACCACCATTTCCAGAAAGTGTAGGGACTTGCATGATTGGAGCAAGTACCCAAGGATCACCTATTCTAGTTGATTGCCCACCAGATTTTGAGCCTGAGATGGAGGTATTTCTTATAGACCCGACAGACATTTTTCAGCATGATCAGGTAAGTATTTCTTCTTTTCCTTTAGAAAATCTCAGACCCAGAATTGATTTTATTGGTTGTGACACATTGCTTGATACATGCTTGATAGAGAATAATTGTGATATTTCTATTGAAGAGCCAAAAATTGATTTCTTTATTTGTGAAGAGTTCCTGGATGTAAATTTTGTAGGAAATAATTGTGAAAAATTTATTGAGGCACCAAGAATTGACTTTATTGGATGTGATACATTTTTGGATACATTTTATACAAAAACTGATATTGTTTCATTTCTTTCTTATCTTGCAGGACCCAAAAAACTTCTGGAGTGGATGCTTCATCTGAATAGACTCAAACCTCCTGGAAGGCGTTCCAAAAAGAATAAAGAGGGAGTAGATTTTACTTTAATTCGAAAAACTCCACCTCTTACATGGGTCTTGTATCTAAATAACCTTCGGCCACCTGAACAGATTGCAGTTAAGTCCAAGTGTGGGGGAGCAATGCACCATGAAGTTGAACAAATAAAAGAAGCTCTTTCGCACATACAGACTCCTCCACTACCAAGATGGAGGCTGTGTCTGGATAGACTCCGACCGCCAGAAATAAAGGGAGTTTGATTTTTTCTTGCCTTCTCCTTTATTGCATATTTCACTTTTAAAATGAGTTTTTGCTAATAAATACGTGAGTAGAGTAACACAAATAAAAGTCATTGTAAATACCATGTTTTTGCATGATTAGGAATAAATGTATCCCTTTAGGTTATCTTCATAGCATTTTAGAGCCTTTTGAAAATAAATTAAATTTGGTTGTTAAAACTTAGGGTTTGAGTTCATGGATGAAATCTTGGATGCTTGAGTACTACTTTGCTTTAAATTCTTAATTGAGGACTTGAGATAAGTTATTTTTGCCTAGTGAGGTTTAGCCTTACTTTTGTGATACACATATGTTATTGTACTCTAGAACTTGCTTAGGTTCTTTCAAAATCATATTTCAATGATTGGATCACATCTATAGAGACTAATCCATTTGTTTTCCTTTCCACATCAATTTTTGGCAAAAATCATGTTCATTCCATTTTTCTTCACTTATTTCTTACTCTTACCCTCACTTTTCTTTGGACTTGTTGTTTGAAATGTTTCTAATGCTATTTTGCCCGAGACGGACAAAGATTTAAGTGTGGGGGAGTGACTAGAGTTTGGAATTATTTTGGAGCAAGGAAACACTTCATTTGAGTTTAAAAAAAAAAAATCCATGTGCCAAGTGAGGAGTTTGGTGTCAAGAATGCACAAGAAGAAGTGGATAAGGATGGAACCAATTTAAATTGGAAGTGAAATGGAATCAGAATTGAATTCCGAATTGAAGCAAGAGACAAGCAATGGAGAAATCTGAAATCTGTGCCATGCCAAAAAGAAAAAAAATGCTGTGATCATTTCGAAATTCCAGCTATACTTGGCTGAAAAATCTGGATTGCAGCTGTACCTTGCTAGGAAGATCAAGTAACATGTTGCTACAATCTGAATTGAAGCTGCAAAGTCTGAAAAATCCATGAAAAGCTGCTGAAAATTTCTGCATTCGAAAAAATCAGTGAGGGAAGCTAGTAAGTAGTTTTGTATCAACTTCCATTTGAATCCATGCTTTTTAAATCAGCAATGCCTTGCTGCCCTCAACCCAAACTTGCAGAATGGTTTTCAATTGAATAAATCTTCTTGGTGAGCAGTTTTCCAGTAAAGGGCAAATGGATGAAAGAAAAAAAAATGGCAGTGATCACCTACTTAGTCATTTTCAAGTAGACAATTTAAATTCTCCACTACCATTTGATGCAAGGACTATTGATGTTAATTGTTGGAGAAATCAGAGACTTGAAAAGCTGCCACCGTGGATGCTGAACTTGAGACAAAAGCAAAAAAAAAAAAAGAAAAAAAAAATAGTTTGAGAAAAGAAAAGAAAAAGAGAGAAATAAAGTGGCACACAACAAGTGAACTTTGGCACCATGAAATCAAGTGAAATTTTTCTCATCCAAGTCCAAGCTTGCATCAATACATTTCTGACCTTACAAGAAAGAAAGAAAGAAGAAAAAGAAGGATGAGAAAAGAGAAGAAACAAAAAATGACACGAAATTGGGAAACTTGGCACATTGAAACCAAGGAAGGGTTTTTCATCCAAATCAAAGGCAATTACTTAAATTTGACTTCACCACACTTTTGATATCATTAGAGGACTGTCAAGATGGGGCAAAGCACATTGGAAACATTTTTGAGCACTCAAGTCTTCCACCTTTCACATTTTTCCATTTTCTTAGTCTTTTACTCCATTTCTTATCATTTTCCTTGTTTTTACTTGTTTTTATAGTTGTTGATCCTAATCATGATTAATGGTGGAGAGTAGATAATAAGCAAGCCTATGGTAGTGCAAGAAGCATATGTGTAAGAGTGAGCTCCATTTCCATCATCAACTTAGAACTTAATGAGAGAGCCACCAAAACTTCCCTTGAAAGGCTAGTGATTTAAATTCATCTCAATGACTCATGATGGATGAAAAGGCTAAGTTGTTGATTTATGGACAAGATACTAATCCATAGAGCTTAGATTTATAAGAATTGACGACCCTAGGTAATTTCTTTTCATTTACTTCTAATTATGCTTGAGAAAATCTAGGGGATACTTATTTAGTAGTTTCGCGAGACGCTCAAGGTTAAGTGTGGGGGAGTTGATAAGCACCATTTTATTGATTATTTTAATTGCTAAAATCCATGTTTGACCTATGTTATTATTGCTTAATTATGATTTTACCCTAGGTTTTGGAACTTTATCTTATTTTGGACTTATTTGCAAAATTACATAATTTTTGGATTATTTGGCCACTAATTTTTTGATATATTTTTGTAGGCATGAAAGGATCCTGGACCTAGGGCATATTTGTCAAACTTGAGTCGGATGTGAACCGGATCGAATTATCAAGCCTACGATTAATCCGGGCCGTCCGATTCAAGAGAGGCTAGATCTGAGCCATCCGGGACGATCTGAAGCAATCCGAGCTAGGGTTAGGGTTGATCAGGCTCTATGATCACGATCTGAAGGTTTCATCCCAATCAGAGCTAGATCAACCGTTGGATCAAGCAAGGAGGGCTCTAGAGCGTCCAATCACAGATAGAGTTGATCTGGACCATCCGTTGCACATTTGGAGGATCCGAGCTACCACAAGGCAGATCCTAACCCCAGATCATCATCATAAAAGTTTGGCTCAAATCAGACCAAGATCTACCGTTGGATCTTCTCAAATTAATCACAGCCGTCCATCGATTCCTATTTAATCAGAAACTCTGCCCAGCTCTTCCCTGTCGCGTCCTCGCCGCAGCTCGTTTGCCTTGGTTTCTTCCTCGTTTTTTTTCGTTTCTTCAGCAATTTCTTCGTTTTGAAGGCGTGACCACCTCGATTCGAGCTCATCCTTGAGTGACAGCAAGGATTCGGATGGAGGCTTAGCTTAATTTCGTTTATTAGAAGCAGATTTGAACTATGTCATTTCGTTTCTGAACTTCTGATTAAATTTCTGTAATGTTTCGATTCCGAATAGTTTTTGCTTCAATTAGAGTTTTAATTCAGTGCTTTAGTTAGCTAGATTGTTTGTGTAATGAACTATTGTAATTAGATCAGTTTATTTCGCTTCAATTCATTTCTGAAATTGATTCCCTGTTTCGTGCCATTTCTGAATTCACGTATCAGTCCTTTAGTTCCTGCACCTTGTATCAAGTTTTGTCTAGCTTCTGAGAATCTTACCTTACTCTGGATTGGTGCACTCAACTTGAGTTCGCATATGTGTTTCTGCTCAGTTTTGAAAACTGAAGTCTGTGGTTACTGAAATTGCACAGCCTGAATCTGCAATTATGCAGATTTGGCTGTAATATCAGACTTTTAAAGTCTTGTTTGATCAGTATTTCGAAGTTGAGTGTCTTCATTTATCTCTGCATATCACTGAAGTCACAGCTGTGCTTGCCCAGCTTGATCGATTCATTCAATTCTGAATTGGCAGCCTCATCCTTGGCACAAAGAATTGGTTTTGGAACAATTGTATCATTTGCGTGCCAACTGTTCTAGGCACTGATTGTTATCAAGACTAAGCCTATTTTTAAAGTATTATTGAGCTTGAAATCATCTCATTCACATTGGGTTTGTCCTGAATTGAATTTTCAATTTTACAATTAGGTTCAAGAAGCTAGTATTTGGTTTAGTTGAAACTGTCAAAATCTATTTTGCTTCATTTGTTTTGCATTAGGATTGCCTTTAGTGGAATTTTCCAAGTTGAACACAAGCTGTAGTGAACTCTTGCATTTTAAATCAATTTAATTCCGAATTTTGCAACATTGCATTGGTTGATCTAATTGTCCCTTGGTTGAACCATTAAGTGCCGACTCCTTGTGTAGCTTCCTTAATTGAGTGGTTTTGCTTTTCATTGTTTTTCCATTTCTACTTGAAACCAAATCTGATTTTATTTGAAACCCAAAATTCACAAACGACACCTAAATACAAGCGCGAATCAAACAACGTCAACTAGCCCCGAGAAAAATATGACCTGTGGCCCCTTTGCTACACTTATCATATTTTGATTGCAAAAAGGGTTTCCAGCATTTCATTCATATTTAAATTCTGATGGTCCCATAATTTGTGACAAATTTACATAGTATTTAGGGGCCGTCACATATCATTCATAAACATGGCATATCATGCATAAACATGGCATATCATTCATAAACATGGCATATCCTTCATAAACATGGCATATCATTCATAACATGGCATATCATTCATAAACATGGCATATCATTCCTAAACATGGCATATCATTCGTAAACATGGCATATCATTCATAACATGACATATCATTCATAAACATGACATATCATGCATAAACATGGCATATCCTTCATAAACATGGCATATCATTCATAACATGGCATATCATTCATAAACATGGCGTATCATGCATAAACATGGCATATCATTCATAAACATGGCATATCATTCATAAAACACAAATCACATCTTACCATAGGGCCATTGGGACCCTTACTTGAAATAAATCTTAACTTTTACCCTATTAACCCTTCTTGGCCGAAACTTGTGGAGTCCCAAGGCCATGTGAAAATTCACATAATCACCATCCATCATCCTTATATCATGGCAACACATAAACATATGCTTGAAGTTAAAGACTCAACCCTAACCCTTGGGTCCTGGGGGTTGGCCGAACCATATGGGGCCTCTAGGGTACTCCAAAAATTCCCAAAAATTATAATTAACCACTACTCATCATAAGGGAACATTAAATAACATTATCATGATTTTTATCATAATTATAGACCTTTAAAACATGTTGGCCGAAACCCTTAAACTCAGGGTTCTTAGTTTTTGTTTCTTTCATGTTGGCCGAAACCCTAGGATGTCCTAGGGTACTCCAAAAATTCCCAAAAATTATAATTAACTTCTAAAAATAATAAGAGAACATTAAATAACATTATCATGATTTTTATCATAATTATAGACCTTTAAAACATGGTGGCCGAAACCCTTAAACTCAGGGTTCTTAGTTATTGTTTCTTTCATGTTGGCTGAAACCCTAGGGTATCCTAGGGTACTCCAAAAATTCCCAAAAATTATAATTAACTTCTAAACATCATAAGGGAACATTAAATAATATTATACAGATTTTTAGCATAATTTTAGATCTTAAAAACATGGTGGCCGAAACCCTTAAGCATGAGGGTCTTGGTTTTCTTTCCTTTCAACATCCAATTCGAAAACCAACCACTATATCCTACTAAAAATCATAAAAATCATAGGGAACTATTATACCACAGGTGAGGGAGTCTTACCTTGGGGTTTCTAAATTTTTAGACCTTGGATGGAGAGAAGGAAGAAGACTTGATGTCTCTTGACCACACCTAGTCCTTGGATCCTTGTAAGAACTTTAGGTCTTGGGAGATGGAGCCTTGGTGGAAACTTTTCCAAGGGGAACTCTTCCTTAGAATTTCGGCTAGAATGAGGAGGGAGGAGGGGAGCAAATTCACTTGATGGTGAAGAGAAGTAACCCCCCAAACCCCCTCTTTATAGCTCCTTTAAAGAGGCAAATGAAGAGTCTCTCCATGACCCTTCATCTCCTTCTACTTCTTAACCAACCTCCACTTCGTTTACTCATAAGTATTCCTTACTAGATGAGTTGGTTAATGCATTCATGGTTGTACAAGAGGTCCAAAGTTCAATCCTTGGCCCATGCACCTTTATTTTTATTTTATTTTTCATTTTATTTAAACCTTTTCCTCTAATTTTCGAAAGTTCCCTTTTATTTCGAAAATTCCCCAAAAATCACCCATAATTATGCTAATATTCCTAAATAAAATTCTTTTATATTTATATTAATTTTACCTAATTTATATTAATTTTACCTAATTAATCCCCATTTTTGGAGCCCATTTAAAGCTCATTAGTACCTAATTTCTCCATTAAAATAGAAAAATTAGGCTAAGACTTACCCATAATCATACTAATATGCCTAATTAAATCCTATTTATATTTATACTAATTATTACCGAAATCCACCTATAATCATGGTACTAAAAAGCCTACATAAAGCTCATTAGTACTTAGTTTTCTCAATTTAAATGCGAAAACATGGATTTTCTAGGCCAAAGTTCTCCTTAATATTTCTAGGTCTCTTGGAAAATTATTTAAACATGCTTAATATTTTAAGAAAATATTAAGAGAATTTTCCGGGTCGTTACAATTACCTTGCTGAAATTATGAATAGGAATAATTCTGAAAATGCTACTGAAAATTCTGAAAATGCTGATATTCTGCCATGGACTGCTTGCATGAGTAGGAATATTTTTCAATAGCTTCTGAAACTCTTCCTTGATTTCTCCTAGCTCTGAATATTCTCTCTATCTCAAGATCAAAGTCCACAATATATCCACCTGCAGTCCTGGTCATAAACCAAACAAAATGGCAGCAAATGTATATAGAAAGATCAAACAAATGAAATAGACTCAAAGAATATGAAAATAAGCACAAGCTCAAACTAAACAAACTCAACTAGTGTTTTCCCCGACAACGACTCCAAAAATTTGATGGACCGAATAACGAGTGTCATGAATGAGCCTCAAATTTAGATATTTATAAATTGAAAACCCTTAGCTCACAAAATTAAATGTAGTATAGGGGCCTCAAGTCGTATTTTTCCAAGAGATAGTTAAGAGTGTTTAATTCAAGCTTGAAATGTGTCGTTAAATGTTTTGGGTTTTCCAATAAAATGGGGTGTTTGTTTTGCAACAAGGAATGAAAATTTAGTTTGAAACAAAATAGAATGAACTCAACTAAAGCATGGAACGAATTAGGAAATTGCAAGAACTACACTTAACCTATTTGACAACTGAGCAAGTAAATTCAAACGATGGAATTGAAATTTAAAAACTAATTGCAGAAATTAAAAGCTAGGACAAAATAATACTTAAGAACTTGACTTGAAGTGTAATTGGAACAAGCTAGAGCAATTTGAAGAATGTAAGTGCTTGGAACCAAAATTATCCTAAATTAAACATCAAATCAGTTTACCGTCAAGTTTTCCCCTTGCCGTCACACAAAAGTTGAGCTAGAAATCTTCCAACTCAAAAATCAGTGAAGGAAAGCTCCTTGGATCAGTCGGTCGCGAATTGGCCTTCCTGATCGGTGAGCCGATTGATCAGGACCTATGCTGATCTGATCGGGAATCGATCAGGAACAATACTAATCGGACTGGAGTCCGGTTAGTGGTATCTCTATCCGATCACAGACATCGATCAGTGACTGAAAACTCCCGCGATCTCCTTCTTCCTCGATTAGCTGGACGTAATCGAACCCAGAAACTCTCAGTAGCATTCAGAGAACCCCTCCAAGTGCTCTGATTGCTCCGAAGATGAAGATAACCCGTGATCAAATGGAAGCGATCGGTGGAATGGAACTACGGCGAAACCCTCCCCTGAGCTCCTCTCAGCAACAAAATCGAATCCAAACTAAACCGGAAAATCTACCTCATTGATCTGAAACCTTGAAAACAAACTTGGACTTGATGTTGGCCGCGCGATCAAAGAAGAAATCAACAAAGGAAGCGATGAAGAACAGACGAAGAACAGAATGAATGTGATCTGGCGACGACTCTGGTACACGCGTCGACGACAGTTCTGATCGAAGAAGTCTGTTTTATTAGTTAGCAATGAACGACTGTGATCATCCTTGCTGCAACCGATGGTCGGATGGACTCTGATTTGGCTCCAAGCTTCAGATCTTGGATCAATGGACTTGATTAGCTCTATCTTGCGCTCGGATTGATCAGAAGCTGAAAGACGGCTCAGATCTGTTGGTGCAGGAAGCACCAGATCGAACCTTGTTTTGATATTGGAAAAGGATTCAAAGTTAAGGGTTAATTGTTGTCTAACAATGCTACTTGAGAGTGCAGGAAACAAAGTCCTAGCGAAGGGCTGCTAGGCACCTGACGATGGGCTGTCAGGAAACCAAGTCCTGGCGAAGGGTTGCTGGGCGAAAACCAAGTCCTAGCGAAGGGATGCTAGGCACCTGACGATAGGCTGTCAGGAAACCAAGTCCTGGCGAAGGGTTGCTGGGCGAAAACCAAGTCCTGGCGAAGGGCTGCTAGGCGAAAACCGAGTCCTGGCGAAGGGCTGCTAGGCGAAAACCAAGACCTGGCGAAGGGCTGCCGGGCAAAAGTCCAACTGGAGGATCCGGTTGGCACCAGGTAAATTCTCCCGAGAGGAGTAGGTGAGGACGCGTTCCCCTTGAGGGAACATTAGGCGTCGGTTCGACCTAGGGCTCCATTTTGGAGACCCAAAGTCAGAACCAAGACAGCCAAGGCTGTGTAAAATTAACTTATTATTTGCTGTTTTGGACTAACCCTGGATGCAGGACCGAAGGACTGTGTTTCTGCAGCTCAGAGAGCCTCAAAGGAGTGAGGCCGTAGCTGAGCAGGGCGCCCCGGATGTGTCGGGCGCCCCAGAGTCAACCCAAAGTCAGCAGAGAGGTAAACGCCCCGACTGTAGCGCAATCGGGGGCGCCCCGCGTGTGTCGGGCGCCCCGCATGTCGGGCGCCCCGCTGTCTCGGGCGCCCACTGTGCCACGCCACTGGCAGCTGCAGCTCACCCTCGCGAAACCAAATGGATGAAGCTTTGACCGGTCAACCGGGCGCCCCGCGCGCGTCGGGCGCCCCAGTCAACTGTTATCCCGAAGTCGAAGCGATCAGTCACGACCGAGAGCACGCCGGATCAGAAGCCACGTGGGGGGCGCCCCGAGCATGTCGGGCGCCCCTTGCCCTATATAAAGAGGGCCTCGACCCTATTCTTGAACAACCAATTCCTTCAACAATTCTACGCTCTTCTGCTTCCACGACACGCTCCAGAAAGCTGCCAACTCAAGCCGACGACGTCCCGCTGCTCCAGAACTTCAATCTTCACCGGACGTCGGTAACAAGAGTTGTATTTAAGTTTACGAGAATATTTTTATTATTATTTGTGTGTAAACTTTTGCGAACTTATAGAATTGCCCGCAGAAAACGGTCAACGACCGTGGGCCTTGGAGTAGGAGTCGACCCAGGCTCCGAACCAAGTAAACCGGCTGTGTTTGCGTTGTTGTGTTCTCTTTTATTTCCGCTGCGCACCCGCTCTTTTTAAATCCGAACGAATTGCGACATTCACCCCCCCCTCTCTCGCATTTCTCGATCCAACAAGTGGTATCAGAGCGGGGTAGTTCAAACTTGGTGCAACCACCAGTTTGAAAGTTTTTTCGGATTTACGAAATTTTTTTATCTTATTTCTTTTCCTTTTTTTTAATCAACACCACTATATCTTTTCGCCTTTTATTTTAAAAATAAAAAATATCTGTAGGTGGATTTAAAAAATCCTTACGCCTTTTTCAATTTTGAATTCTCACTTTTTTACCATAAGTCAGAATTGTCAAAATAATCAACCTTTGAAAATTTGTCATAAACTTTTTTTATTATTATTTTAATATTATTTTTTCTCGAAAATCGTGCTACCTTACTCTGAGCAAATTTTTTCCAAACATTAAAGTCTTACTTTTTGTCATCAAAATTGGTAAAGTAACATTTTCAAAATTTTGACATAAATTTTTTTATCAGTCTGCCTCGAAATCCGTGCAATAGTTTTTATTAGGCTAATTTTTCTCTCTCTCCCGCACTACTAATCCAAGACCAAGTCTTGGTACATTTCTACTTTTTCCCTCTGTGTGCAAGGGTTTTTAAATGGCCAATCAAGAATGGAACAGCGTTCGTCCACCTCTCTTCTCCGGTGAAAACTTCAATTCTTGGAGAAGTCAAATGGAGTTCCATCTGAAGACCCATATGGACATATGGATGATCATTCAAACAGGGTTCCACCTCCCTACAGAAGATGGACTATCAGTTGCATGGGACAAACTGGATGAACCCACCCTCAACCAAATTGAGACTGATGCAAGAGCAACTGCAATTCTTCAATGCGGTCTAACCAACGAACAACTCAAGCTAGTCGGTTCATTTGGATGTGCTAGAGAAATTTGGGAGAAATTGATCAATCTTCATCAAGAAATCTCAGATGAAGAAGAAGATCAGGTAAGTTATCTCGCACTCTCGGTCCAAGCACAGACAGCCGAGTCAGAGTCTGAACCTGAACCCAGAGTCGAAATCGAACCAGCAGAATCAGACGACGAACTGACTGAGATGGTAACCAATTTCAAATTCTTTTCTAAATTAGAATTAAATAATCAAGCTGATACTGCAATGGTCGAGGAAGGTATAACTTTTGCAGGGAAAACTCCAAGAGAACCATCAAAGAAGGAGCTTCAACCGGTACCCAAGTCCGACTCAGACACGGAATCAGAAGATGAGCCTAGATCCGAGACAGCAACAATTAAGGGGGAGATTCCCAATAAGGAATCAAAAGGTAAAATTATAAATTTAAATTTTAAAAATCATATAATTTGTTACATATGCAGGAAGAGAGGGCACTACCAAACTAAGTGTCCTACCCGTAAGATTCAAACGATACCACCGACGGCAACAAAGAAACGAGCTCCAAAAGCACGAAAGACTAAGAGTCGCATTCAATGCTTCAAGTGTCAAGAGTTTGGGCATTACAAAGAGGAATGCACAGATAAACGTTACAAAGATCCAGGGAAACCAACCAAAATGGGTAACTGTAATTTTCATCCAAATCAACTCTTTACCTTGAATACTGACAGTTTAATTAATCTCCCTTGGTCAAATTTAGATATGGATGCATGCTTAGATAACTTGATGAAATCATGTATATTAGCAAAGTCAAAATTCAAAATGTTAAGACAAGAAAATGAGACTTTGAAAATTAAAATTGATATACAAGAAAAACTGATTAATAATTTTGCAAACTTAGAAAATCCAGAAATTTCTCCTCACTATGACATTATCTGAAGTTTTGTTTTGGCTATTCATAGGACTAGATAGCTTAAGGACTTAACCAATTACTTGAAATTTGACAACATAGTATTGGGAGGAGGTGAGATGATAGTACGTTGGGGAAACCAACTCTAATAAGATCAAGTCTACTTGGTCTCTTTAGACTGGTGAAACCAGCCGAAGCTACCGATCCAAGACCCAAGCTAGTTGGACCAGAAAATGACCTAATTTAATTTGAAAATGAAATTTCATTAAAAGGCTTTGTCAAGGAAAGGGTGGATGATCCCATAAGGCTACGGCCAAAGAAGGCCTAGTGCCTCGCCAATACCTGGAAGCCAATTTTTGAAATTCAAATTCAAATTATTTTTTGTTAAATTCAAATCTAACACAAATTTTCAGTTAATTTTAGATTCAAATATCTTTTTTCAAAATAAATTTAAATTGTGTTTAAAAAATTAATTTAACTCTTTAAATTTATTCATGGTCTTTTCAAAATAAATCTTCTACTAAAACCTGTCTCACAAAAACCCTTAAGGTTAACATGCTTGATCATGTAGTACTGGGTGAGACATCTAGGACCTAAATGCATAACTCACTACTCTTTCAAATAAAATATACTTTCAAAAGTTATTCAAAGTTATTTCTTGTTTTCAAATTATACTCTATTTTTTTACATCTTTTATTTCATGTCAAAAGGGGAGTGGTTTATTCTTTTTAATTTTCTTTCAAAATATCTTTGAAAAATTATTATCATTTCAAAATGGTTTTCGAAAATTGTGTTATCATACCAAATTATATTTTCAAAAATCTATCTCCTTAAAAATTACCATACTCAAAAAGCATGTTCAAAATTGTTCCTTTAATTTTGACAAACCCTAAGACTAAGAGGAGGATTAACTTGTGGTCAACAAGCCTCCCAGGACTGTGTCAGATTTAAGGGAAGTTCAAATTAATAGAAGAAGTTTTATGCCTTCAAATAATCACTATATTTTTCAAAATTGTGCTTTACAAAAATCATTATTATTTCAAAATGTTTTTCGAAAAAGGGGCTTATGTTTGAAAATTATCTTCATTTCAAGTTGAATTTCCTAAAATTATATTACCGTACTGATATTCAAAACTATTCTTTTGATTTTAATAAACCCTAAAGACACAGAGGAAGATCCACTTCATGATCCATAAGGACTCCTGGGATGTGTCAAATTTAGGGGGAGTTTGAGTCAAAAGAAGAATTTCTGAAATGTGTTTATTAATTTTTTTTGGTTATTAGACAATTCTTATAATTTAAATCAAACCTTAAGACTCAGAGGAAGATCGCTTGTAGTCAACAAGCTTCCTAGGACTGGGTCAAGTTTAGGGGGAGATCAAATTAAAAGAATTGTTGAAAATTTTTCAAAATATATGTTTTCATGCACTGCAAGTTTAAAATCCTTTTGAAAACATAAATAATTTTTCGTTCAAAATATTATTATTATTGTGGCCTATGAAATTGCTTTTGAAATAATATTTACTTGGGTTGGCGAATTTCCAGGACACTTAGGAAAATATCCTTGTAGTCAACAAGGTTTCCTAGGATTGTGTCAGACTGGAAAATAAATCAAGTCAAGCAAAATATTGTGTCTTCAAAAGGTCATACATTTTTCAAAATGTACTAGCATATACTTTCAAAGGACTATCATTTTTTCTGGAGATAGTAGTTACTTGAATTGGAGAACTTTTCCAGGACACTTAGGGAAATGTCCTTGTAATCAAAAAGGTTTCCTAGGATTGTGTCAGACTGGAAAAGAAACCTAGTCAAGTAAAATATTTTATTTTCAAAATGCATAATACTTTTCAAAAATTACTCATATCTTTCAAAGTCTAAGATTTTTTCTAAAAGTACTTATGTGTTTCAAATCATAATTTATTTCAAAAGTACTTATGTCTTCAAAAATGCATAATATCTTTCAAAAAGTACTGCTATTTTTCAAATTATAATGTTTCCAAAAGTACAAATATTTTTCAAGGCAAAAGTGTTCTAAGTGCGTGAAGCTTTTAAAGATTTGCCTACAAATACATTTTTTAAAATGGATTTAATCTAGAAATTTAAGTTTTTTTTATGCCTTCAAAATTATTCTAAGTATCTTTTTGCTTTCAAAATTCATAGGCTCTGATACACAAACATTCTCCTTATCACTTCCTTCAAAATATTATTCTTAATTGAACTTAAAAATTGTCTAAGGAAAAGAATTTAACATTAAGGGGGAGAGATAGGAAAGAAAAGAGGGAATCAAATTTTTCAAATTTGAATTTCAAAAACATCCGAAGTACTTAATTTTTTCAAAATCAAGTTAAGTACTTGATTTTTTTCTTAATTTTTTTTTAAAATACAACTTAAGTACTTAACTATTTCTTTCAAAAATTATTTCTAAGTCTTTCTCAAAAATTATTTCTAAGTACTTAACAATTCCTTTCAAAAATTTATTTCAAGTATTTAAATGAGTTTAGTACTTAACTATTTTTAAACCAAGTACCTGACACTTAATTTTTCAAACTTCTCAAAAGTACTTGCTTTATACTTGAAAATTATCTAAGTGTAAAAAGTTTTGAAAATATTTTCACTCTGTTTTTGAAATACTTTGTCAAAAACATGAAGCACTTAGAAAAACTCATAAATCCCTGTTAGATACCTTGTTCACCCATGCCTGTTTTTGATATATGTCAAAGGGGGAGGAAAGGTCAAAGTTAAGAGTTGTAAATACAAGTATTCAGGGTTTTAGGGGGAGTATGAAAAATAAATATTTTTTTCAACTCTACATTTATTCTATTCATAAATAGTTATACTTCATTGCTTAACCTTTATGCTTAAACTGCTATCTTTTTCCTTAACTTTGAATTGTGTTGCCATAATCAAAAAGGGGGAGATTGTTGGTGCAGGAAGCACCAGATCGAACCTTGTTTTGATATTGGAAAAGGATTCAAAGTTAAGGGTTAATTGTTGTCTAACAATGCTACTTGAGAGTGCAGGAAACAAAGTCCTAGCGAAGGGCTGCTAGGCACCTGACGATGGGCTGTCAGGAAACCAAGTCCTGGCGAAGGGTTGCTGGGCGAAAACCAAGTCCTAGCGAAAGGATGCTAGGCACCTGACGATGGGCTGTCAGGAAACCAAGTCCTGGCGAAGGGTTGCTGGGCGAAAACCAAGTCCTGGCGAAGGGCTGCTAGGCGAAAACCAAGTCCTGGCGAAGGGCTGCTAGGCGAAAACCAAGACCTGGCGAAGGGCTGCCGGGCAAAAGTCCAACTGGAGGATCCGGTTGGCACCAGGTAAATTCTCCCGAGAGGAGTAGGTGAGGACGCGTTCCCCTTGAGGGAACATTAGGCGTCGGTTCGACCTAGGGCTCCATTTTGGAGACCCAAAGTCAGAACCAAGACAGCCAAGGCTGTGTAAAATTAACTTATTATTTGCTGTTTTGGACTAACCCTAGATGCAGGACCGAAGGACTGTGTTTCTGCAGCTCAGAGAGCCTCAAAGGAGTGAGGCCGTAGCTGAGCAGGGCGCCCCGGATGTGTCGGGCGCCCCAGAGTCAACCCAAAGTCAGCAGAGAGGTAAACGCCCCGACTGCAGCGCAATCGGGGGCGCCCCGCGTGTGTCGGGCGCCCCGCATGTCGGGCGCCCCGCGTGTCTCGGGCGCCCACTGTGCCACGCCACTGGCAGCTGCAGCTCACCCTCGCGAAACCAAATGGATGAAGCTTTGACCGGTCAACCGGGCTCCCCGCGCGCGTCGGGCGCCCCAGTCAACTGTTATCCCGAAGTCGAAGCGATCAGTCACGACCGAGAGCACGCCGGATCAGAAGCCACGTGGGGGGCGCCCCGAGCATGTCGGGCGCCCCCTGCCCTATATAAAGAGGGCCTCGACCCTATTCTTGAACAACCAATTCCTTCAACAATTCTACGCTCTTCTGCTTCCACGACACGCTCCAGAAAGCTGCCAACTCAAGCCGACGACGTCCCGCTGCTCCAGAACTTCAATCTTCACCGGACGTCGGTAACAAGAGTTGTATTTAAGTTTACGAGAATATTTTTATTATTATTTGTGTGTAAACTTTTGCGAACTTATAGAATTGCCCGCAGAAAACGGTCAACGACCGTGGGCCTTGGAGTAGGAGTCGACCCAGGCTCCGAACCAAGTAAACCGGCTGTGTTTGCGTTGTTGTGTTCTCTTTTATTTCCGCTGCGCACCCGCTCTTTTTAAATCCGAACGAATTGCGACATTCACCCCCCCCTCTCTCGCATTTCTCGATCCAACAAGATCACCCCGTTTCTTGATCGGACGACCCACATTGATCCATCTCTTGATCCCCTTGATCGAAGCCAATTTTGAGCTCGGGTTTGATCTAATCTGATCTAGATCCATGATCATTTGAAGCCTACAAAATTAGATTCAAATTTAATGACAAAACATCTGAAATATGCAATGATTTGAATCCAAAGTTAAAATAGAAGTAACTCATGGATTCTAATATAAATGCAAGCTTAAGCATATGAAAAGGAATCAAAACATGGATTTGAGAGCCTAAAATGATTAACAAAATAGTAATTATCACCATGCAAATGGAACAGCAAAGCTATGGCTTCTCCAAACGGAACAACAACTTAGGGAGAAGGAAGTGGGGAGAACATCTCCTTCTTTGGTCATCACAATCAAGAAGAGAAAGAAGGGTTTTGGTGACATTGTTTCTTGAAAGATCGTCGCCCATATGACGTTCAAGAAGAGGTTGGGTCATACAATAGAAGATCGCGAGGTAAACAAGAGGTATAACTTCTTGTTTTGGTTCCTTTTGTTCTTGTTCATTATTGTATGTTAATTATTGTCATGGCCCTTGATAATAAACACAAAAACTGGTGATCCATTCATCGTCTATTCCGTGGCTAATCGGTTAGACTAGTTAGATTACTTGAACAACAAGTTTGTTCAAGTGGTCACTCGAATCGGTTAGTACAATGATGAGTCGGTTGCTTGGGAAGTTGTTCTCCATTCGGATTTGTTTCAATTAATGAAATTTTACTCCAGGGACATGGAGAGGATTCCCATGCGCGAACAACCGAAACCCAACAAAGGCTACAGCACCGCCCACCCTCCTTTATTTTTTGGAGAGGACTTCGGCTACTAGCCTAGCCATATGGAAGTCCACCTGAAAACTCAGGTGGACATATGGATCATCATCCAAGCGAGCCTTAACATTCCACAGAATACATAAGGTGAGCTTCTAGGATACACCGAATGGGACTCAACCTTGAAGAAGAAGATAGAAGTTAGAATGGGACTCAACCTTGAAGAAGAAGATAGAAGTTAATGCTAAGGCGACCCAAACTCTCCAGTGTGGTCTCACCAAAGAAGAGCTCAATCGTGTCGTCCCCTTCAATAGTGGAAAAGAAGTGTAGAACAAGCTAATCGAACTTCACGAAAGAACCTTCGACACAAAAATAAGCAAACGTGACTTGCTATTGAATAAATTGTACAATGTGAATATGCAAGAAGGAGAGACTACTGCACAACTACATGGTTGAATCTAGAAGCTAATGAACGACCTTCACGTGATCGACCATAAAGTAGAAAATCGTGACTTGGTAAGTGATGCACTAAATTATTTTCCAAGGAACATCTTATGGGCATCCAGGGAGGATATTTACAAGGTTTCTAAGAATATTTCGTCAATTAAGTTAGACAAATTATTTTCTGAATTTAAATTGCATGAACAAACTAATGCTACACCGGTCGAGAGAGGCATTGCTTTGGTTGCTGGTAAACTCAAGAAGAAAAATCCACAACCTGAACCCGAGTCTGACTCCGACTTGAACTCTGATGTAGAAGACATTGATTACACTGGATAAGTTAATCTAGTTCGAAGGATGTACAAGAAGAGCAAGGGTCAAAAAAGGAAGAAAACAGTTCAGTCAAATGATGATCCGACTAAACCAAGCATGAGGCAGAAGAACAAGGTGGAGATTACCTTTTACAGGTGCAATTAGAACGGTTACTTTAAATCGAAGTGCCCCAACTTAAAAGAAGTGAAGAAGCAATGCCGAAAGAATGTGCTTCAAGCTATGTGGGACAAGTCTTCCTCGGAGGAGTCAGACGAAGATGAATTGCCCCACTCAAACCTTCTTGCACTAACGACATCAGTCGAACTTGACACCTACTCCGAGTCAGAAGTAGAACTAGAGCAAAGAAATAGAACTGGAACGATCTTCTTGTTGGAAAAGGCCAATTCACTGTAAGTAGTTACTCTGAACTTGAACTCTATGACTTGAGCTAGAGCAAAGAAACAGAACTAGGACAATCTCCTTGTCGAAAAAAAGGCCAACTCACTATAAGTAGCTACTCTGAACTTTATCTTTATTACTTGATCTCCTATCTATCTCGTAAGTTGGCTAAATCTAACGTCCAGGTCATGTCCCTCCAAAAGGAGGAAAAAGCCTTAAGGAAGAGGCTAACTCAAGTTCCCTAACTAAGACCGTTTAGGAAGGAACCTCTACTCAAGTCTAATAACTTGAGGAAGATAATTCCTCTTTGAAAACTCAAGTCAAGGAACTTAGAGTAATCCTAGAGTGGTTCACTTTAGGTTCCAAGAATCTTGATATGATTCTTGGAAAACAAAAGGTCATTCTTAACTGATCCGGACTTAGGTATAGAACCAACTCACGTTATAGATTGTACTTTTTGATTGTGAATCGTACTAGCACCCGAGTCCAATCATAGGTCCCCAAACTAAGCATGAAAAATCAAGCAGGACCAAACCACTATTGGGTCCCCAAGGATCAAATTCATTACCTTGATAGACCACATCGAGGCTTTAATCTAGGGGAGCCAATATAAAAACAATTTATATTATTAGATGATCCTTTGCATGCCTGTTAAATTGTTTGATTGCTTGTTTATTTATTTTTTCTGTAAATTGTCATGCTTAGGATTAAAAATGGTTAGGTAAGGACTAGACTTGATTAAAACATCCACAACCAAGTATTAGGGTGAGGCGAGCTAATAGTACATTAGGAATGTCTGTCTAAGGATTCTGGTAGGGTAAGGAGTACCCTATTTGATCTTTTTAGCTCAGTGGAACTAGCCGAATCTATCTCACCACAACCTCGACTAGTTAGGCCAGGATTTCTCAAAATGTAAATTAAAAATATAATTTCTTTAAAAGACTTTGTCTAGGAAATGGTCGTTATTCAGATACTCAAGAAGACTTCTGTGCTTCGCCAAGACCTAGAAGTCGATTATTCAAATATATTTTAAAATTATTACTTATTAAACCTGAATCTAACTCAAGCTTCAATCAAATCTTATGCTTCACCTAAATTCAAAGATAAAAAATTTCTTACACATCTCACAAAATAGATAAGACTTTACTATTTTGACACTTAGAAATGGATGAGATGTTTAGGACCTAAAAAAATTAGTCTAACCAAACCAACTCAACAAACTTAATTAATTTGATCTTCAATTTACCTAAAATTTTACCCTTATTCTAATTCTTATTTTTTTTAATTTTTCAAAACAAACATAACTTTTAATATCCAACTTAATTTTTCAAAATCAAAGAAACATAATTTTTAAAATTATTATTTTTTAATTATTCAAAACAAACTTAACTTTTAAAATCCAACTTAATTTTTCAAAATCAAATCAACTTAAGTTTTCAAAATCAGTTTAATTTAATTTTTCAAAACAAACTTAACTTTTAAAATCCAACTTAATTTTTCAAAATCAAATCAACTTAATTTTCAAGTTTAATTTAATTTATTTTTTCAAAAGGGCCTTAACTTTTAAAATCTAACTTAATTTTTCAAAATCAAATAATTTAATTCTTCAAAATCAAATCAAACTAAATTTTTAAAATCAATTTAATTTGATTTTTCAAAACAAACTTAACATTTAAAATCCAACTTAATTTTTCAAAATCAAATCAACTTAAAATTAAATCAACTTAATTTTCAAAATCAAATTAATTTAATTTTTCTTTACAAACTTAATTAACTTTTCAAATTTAACTTAATTTTTTCAAAACTAATATTTTTTCCAAAACAAATTTAAACTTATCTTTTTTAAAACAAATTTAACTTGAGTTTTTTCTCAAAACAAAATTAACTCTATTTTTTTTTTACAAAATTAACTTAATTTTTTTTAAAACAAATTTTTTTAACTTAATGGTTTCAAAATCTAACTTAATTTTTTTCTAACTAATTTTTTTCCTTCCTTAACTTAATTTTCCAAATTCAAACTTAACTTAACCCTTCAAAACTCAACTTAAAAAATTTTTTAAAAACGTTAAGTGTACTTGCTTGACTCTAATATATGCCTGGTCAACCTTAAGTTAGCCGGGCGCCCATATAGGTCACGGGCGCCCAATAGTCTCTCCGAACTAGGCGCCTAGGAAGTTCTCAAGCACCTCGTGAGTCTTATCATAGGCGCCCCTAGTTTTCCAAAACCATGGGCGCCTGATCATGGGCGCTCGAGAAGTTCTTGGGTGCCCCATACAGTCTTGATCCCGGGCGCCCTTTGGCTCCCGGGCGCCCGAACAGTGGCCATATATGCCATCGGACAGAATCCCCAAAGGCACAACTAAGGTGCCCCTTCCCTCAAAAACCCTTTCTTCTCTTCCTTTTTCTCACTCCAAGCCCTATCCGAGCAATTGCAATCAACTGAGGGTCATCATTTCACTTTATTATTTAGTTATGCCTCCTCGATAAGACCCTTATCCCAACATCTCTTTCATTTTACAATTCAAATAGACTATTTATTATTTTATTTCTCTATTTAGTAAACACCAAGTTACTGAGCCTAACCCCTCTTATGAGCCCAGTCTTGACCCCAGATTCCCATCACTAGGTTTCTATAATAGGTTTAGATTTACAATATACAAACCGCTTAAGACCCATTATCTAATTAGAGGATTCTTTACTCAGTCTTATCTCCTATCTGTTGAGGTTATTAATCATTATCAGATTGGCAATCTAGTCTACTGCACTAATCAAATTAACATCACTCTACGTGCAAAATTTTACAATAACCTAGTAAAGATTGATGACCTTAGGAACTCCACTAGTGTTCAGACTCATGATTTTACCTTTACTCCTGACTTGATCACCCATCACTTAGGACTTCTACCCTCTCAGTCCATATTTCAATGCTATCCTCCCAGGGACCTCTCCTTGATGGTGCAGGCAGCATCTAAGTCAAACCTGGGTTTTGATAATGACAAAGGGTTCAGAGGTTAAGATGTTATTGTGTTCTAATTTTGTTCACTAAGTGTGCAGGAAGAAGTCCTGGTCGAGGACTGGGCAAGAAGTCCTGGCAAAGGGCTGGGCAAAGAAGTCATGGTCAAGGACTGGGCAAGAAGACCTGACCTGATGTCGGGCAAAGAAGTCCTGGTCGAGGACTGGGCACGAAGTCCTGGCATGGGGCTGGGCACCGAAGACCTGATCGAAAGTTGGGCACGAAGACCTAGTCAGGTGGATCGGGCAAAAGTCCAACCGGAGAAGCCGGTTGGCAAAAGGTAAACTCTCCTGAGTGGAGTAGGTGAGGATGCGTTCCCCGTTGAGGGAACAGTAGGCGTCGGTTCGACCTAGGGTTCCATTTGGGAGACCCGAAATTAGAACCAAGACAGCTACGACTATAATTATTACTTACTATGTTTTTGGGACTAACCTTAGTTGCAGGGTCGAAGGACTGATCGTCTGCAAGTGAAAGTTCTTCACTGGGCCTAGGCGCCCTAATGAAGTCAAGTGCTCGAATGGGCTCAGGCGCCTGTAAGGATACGGGCGCCCAAGAGTGAAGGCAAATCCCAAATCATAGCTACGAAGCCACTGAACCAAGGCGGATTAGGCGCCCGTGAGGTCACGGGCGCCCCCATCAGCTCAAGCGTCCAAGTGGGGAGGATAAGCGCTGACTGAACCTGTGGATAAGGTTTCTCGGATCGAAGGGCACGTGTCAAGCGCCCCCAACCTATCAGGCGCCCGATAAAGCACTATAAAAGGGGCTCGACCCCAAGGCTTCAACAACACAGTTTTCTAACGCTCCAAAGCTTTTCGTTCAAGCGCTACGCCTCGGCAAACTCCGACTTCGAGATTCTAGCGTCGACGATGCCCCTCTACTCCGAAATACGATCCACATCGGGCGTCAGTAAAGAAAAGTGTAATTAGTTTTCATTTCTTACAATATTCCTATACTCAACTTGTAAACTGTTTTGCGCGATTATAGTATTGCCCAAAGTAACGGTCAAGGACCGTGGGCCTTGGAGTAGGAGCCGACCGCGACTCCGAACCAAGTTAAAATCCTTGTGTTCTCGAGTGCATTCAATTATTTTCGTTGCGCATTTTCTCTTTTCTCTATCCGAAAAAGTTTTAACGATATTCACCCCCCCCTATCATTTTTCTCGATCGAACAAGTGGTATCAGAGGGGGTGGCTCAAATTTGGTGCAACCACCAATTTGAGAGTTTTTCGGATTTTACGAAATTTTAACTTCTTTTTTTTTCGAATTTTTCTCGTTAATCGAGGTTGGTGCAACACGACTCGATCTTTTTTTTAATTATCTTGTTCCCGCACTATTAATCGAAGACCAAGTCTTGGAACAGAATTTCCCTATTTTTTTTGTCATTTCAAAAATTTTAAAATAACCATGCAAGAAGGTTTCAACACAGCCAGACCACCACTCTTCAGTGGAGAAGACTTCTCCTACTGGAAGAGTCGGATGGAAGTCCACCTGAAAACTCAGGTGGATATGTGGATCATAATCCAATATGGTTTGGAAATCCCTAAGATTGCTGAAGGAGTAGCACAGCATTACACAGAATAGGACGACTCGCTGAAGAAGAAGATCGAGGCTGATGCAAACGCGACCTAGACACTACAATGCAGACTAACCAAAGAAGAACTAAACCGGGTGGGACCCTTCGACAGTGCGAAGGAACTCTGAAGTTGATTGAATTGCACGAAGGTACCTCCGACACCAGAATCAGCAAGAGGGACCTACTTCTGAACAAATTGTACACCATCAAGATGAACGAAGGCGAGTCAGCAGCCCAGCTCCACGCCAGGATCCAGGAGCTAATGAACGGTCTGCACACAATCGGTCATAAGGTAGAAAACCGTGACCTTATCAGGTATACCCTAAACGCCTTCCCGAGAAATACTTTGTGGACATCTATGGTAGATGTGTATAAAGTTTCTAGGGACCTTTCTAAAATTAAATTAGATGAATTATTTTCAGAATTAGAACTACATGAGCAGACTAACTACACTTTATCCGAGAAAGGTATTGCTTTTCTTGTAGGAAAAACCCAAGGAAAGGTGCCCAAGAAAAAGCCTTAACCTGCACTTGAGTCTGACTCACCAGACTCAGAAGAAAGCGAAGGAGATCAACCCAAACTGGTTCGACTAGCCCGGGACTACTACAAGGAGCTGAAGCATCAGTCCAACAGAAGAAAAGCCAGCCGAAAGAAGGAGGATCCAGCTGAACCTTCAACGTCTAAGACCAAATCAAACGTGACCTGCTACGAATGCAACAAGAAGGGACACTACAAATCGGAGTGCCCTAATCTGAAAGAAGCCAAGAAGACAAGAAGGAAGAAGGCCCTTCAAGCTACGTGGGACGAGTCTTCCTCCGAAGAAGAAGAAGAGACCCCATAATCGAACCTGGTCGCCTTGACTGCTTCGGAAGACATCGACACCGGATCAGAATCGGAGTCGGACGACAGAAAGCTCGCAATTTCGGAGGACGGCAAAATAACTGTAAGTGGTTATTCTAAACTTGAATTAGCAGAATTAATTGCTTACCTATCTAGTAACTTGGCGAAAGCTAAAATCCGAGTCGAGTCCCTTCGACAGGAAGTAAAACTCCTGAAAGAGAGAGCTGACTCTAGATCTTTGACTGAGAAGGTTCAAGAAGGAACCTCTACTCAAGTTGAAAAGCTTGAGAAAGAGAACTCCTCCTTGAAAACTCAAGTCAAGGATCTTAGAGAAGCTTTGGAACGATTCACTTCGGGTTCCAAGGGTCTTGACATGATCCTTGGAAAATTGAAGTCCGTTCTAAATCGATCCGGGTTAGGGTATCGAACCAAGTCTAGACAAAGGTCATACTATGCTGTATTGAACCAATCTAGACCAAAAGTTCAGGCATGGGTACCGAAACTTTGCCTGAACAACCAAGCCGGACCAAACCAGAATTGGATCCCCAAGGACAAGATTCATATCTTGCTTAATCATTACCGTGGCTTTAGTCCAGGGGGAGCCAACTTAAAAATAATCTTTATAGTTAGATAATTTTTTTTCTTATTTTAAAAATTGCATGCTTGCTTGTTTATTTACTTTCTGCAAATTACCATGCTTAGACCTAGGACTGGCTAGATTAAGGACTAAAACGATTAACTGAAATTTCAACACATAGTATTGGGTGGAGGTGAGATGATAGTACGTTAGGGAAGCCATTTTGGCGGAACTAGCCGAAGCTACCAATCCAAGACCCAAACTAGTTAGACCAAAATCTTTCAAGGAGTAACTTGAAAATGGATTTTCAATAAAAGGTTTTGTCAAGGAAAGAGTTGATGATCCAATAAGGCTACGACCAAAGAAGGCCTAGTGCCTCGCCAAGACCTGGAAGCCGATTATTGAAAACCAAATTCAGTTTACTATTGTCATATTTGAATCTAACACAGATTTCAATTAATCTTAGATTCAACCATCTTTTCAAAAAAAAATTTTAAAGCATAATTAATTGTTTTTAAAATTAATTCAACATTTGAAAATTAATCATTGTTTTCAAAATAAAATCTTTACTTCTATTAAAACCTGTCTCACAAAACTCATAAGGTTAACGTGATTGATAACTATAGATTGGGTGAGACAGACTAGGTTGTGAAAATCAATTTAAGCTATCCTTAATTCTAATTGGATCCAAATCACAAATTCTTTATGTGTAGGAACATAAAGATTTGGACCAATGGATGTTGGATAGCGGATGCTCCAGACACATGACTAGGGACAAATTGAAATTCACCAAACTCAAGTACAAGAACCTCGGCTCAGTAGCGTTTGGCAACAATGCTACACTCAAAGTCATTGGGTCAGGTAACATTGAACTCAAATCTGTTTTCGTGATTAAAAAGGTACTCTTGGTTGAGAACTTTAAGTTTAACTTGCTTAGTATAAGTCAATTATATGATACTGGCTATGTAGTTACCTTTACCAACTCTGACTGCCTGATTAGAAATCTGCAAGACTCAGAAGTCATGCTTAAGGGCACTAGGAAAAATAACGTTTACTCTATAAACCTACCCTTAGTACCTAAATGTTTCTTAACTCAGTTAGAAGAATCAATCCTCTGTCATAAGAGATTACGTCACACTAATCTAAGATTAATTTCAAAAATCACTCAACTTGGTCTAATTAAAGAAATACCAAAAATTAAGAACCAGGAAAACTTGATATGAGAATCATGCAACCAAGGTAAACAAACCATGTCTAATCACAAACAAATTCAATTAGATCTAACTCAAACTACGCTTGAGCTCCTGCACCTTAACCTATTTGATTCACATGGAGCCAAGTCACTAATCGGAAACCGGTACTGCTTAGTAATTATAGATGATTATTCTAGGTTCACTTGGGTAAGGTTCCTAAAGACTAAGGATGAAACCCTAAACCTGTTTATTGATTTTTGTAAGATAATTAAAAATCAAAACGATACCAATATCAAAAGACTTACGAATAATCACGGGGAAGAGTTTGAGAATCAAAGATTCGAGGAATTTTGTAGAATAAACGGGTACATACACGAATTTTCGTGTCCTAGAATCCCCTAGCAAAATGGGATAGTCGAACGGAAAAATAGAACCCTACAAGAAGCCGCTAGGACTATGCTCAATGAATTCAATCTAGCTAACCAATTTTGGACAGAAGCAATTAGTACGGCTTGCTATATCCAAAATAGGGTCCTAATTAACAAACGACATAATAAAACTCCCTATGAATTATACTACCATAGACTTCCAAACCTACATTACCTAAGGGTTTTTGGGTGCAAAGTCCATATCCTAAACACCAAAGACTTGTTAGTGATTTGAGAGAAGTGTCCTAAGGCAATCGCCTTATGATTGTAATCATTTATTTTAATAAATAAATATTCACTATTTGAGTATACACGTTTGTGTATTTGATTGAGATCTTAAACTCATTTACTGAATGTCCGCAATACAATTCACAGCATGAGAGAATTTGTGATGAATTCACAACTAGTGATTATCTCTACATGTGCAATTGTGAATTATTGAAATTGTCCCTAGTCGATGAATTGATAAATACGGACACTATCAATTCTGTTGAGACTAGCATGGGTTATTCTCTAATCAGCTGATTCTCACTGGATGGTGACATTGAGATGTTCGGAGATAAACATGAATGCTAGTTAAGGGAACTAGTTCATTGGAGTGATTGGCTGTAAAACTTTATATAGTAGTCTACATATAGATATGTCAGTGAAGTTCTTACTGCAGCTTAAGTGCGATGTTCCTTTGACTTGCGGTGTTCAAGTCATCTTGGTCATGGAGACTTATACTTTGACATCTTAAGCAAGCATCTCCAAGGAGGTGTGGACCCAGGATGATTGGGTATAAGCCGAAGTGCCCGAAGAAGTTTGAACAACCTACAAAGGATTCACCACTCCTTGCGAGGAGATGTATACCCGAGGCCTATCATCGGATTGTTACTCGAAGCCTCTGGCCAGAGCATGACATGTTCAGAGTATGAATCTCTTAAATACATGAGAGTAATTAGAATCCGTAGGACGAGAAAACGTTACTTGGGCTAGGTGTGACGTAGTCAGCCTAGTGGGGACTGACACACATCAACCATGTCCTGAACCAAGTGTGAATAAGATGGTGAAGGGAATGGGGCACGATTCATTATAGCTGCTAAAGGGTTTCAAAATTGTTCTGAGGTCAACCGTTGATCTTTCGATTAATTGGGGATCATGATGTACTACTAGGTGCCACTCATGATCATTCTATAATTGATTAATTATAGACGGCCAACATAAATCGAAAGCCTATTTAGTCACTGATGGACCCAAAAGAGGTGTCACGAAAGTGGGTCTCAAATTTAGATATTTATAAAGCAGAAACCCTTTTTGCAATCAAAGAATAAAAGCATAGTAAAGGGGCCACAGGTCGTATTTTTCCAAGGGCTAGTTCAAGTTTGATTGATTCAAGCTTGCATTTATGTGTCGTCAATGTTTTTGGGTTTCAAATGAAATTTGGGTTTTGGCATCAAATAGACAAGAAAATGCAATGAAAAGAAAGGGAATTTAACTAAATGAACTAAACAGGGGAAATTCAATTGCAACTAAATGCTAAACAAACAAAGCAACGCAGTAGCTGAATTTTCATTTGAACCTAATGTAAAAAAACTTGCCTCTGGATCAATGTCTAAGCTGCATTTGATACAAAGTGCAGAAACTCGAGCTGAGATGCAGAAATAATGATCGAAATTCAGAAACAAACTAGAAGTAAAAACAAGGATTCAGAATTGAACTAATGGGAAGAAATGACACCACAACTTAGGAACAATCCAAATACAATTACAAGCTGATATGCAGCCATGAAACTTAACAGTTCAAACTGATCGCATGCAGAATTTAACTGCTAATTTTTAGAATCCGAATACAAAGTGCAGCTATAAAATGACTGAAGATACAAACACATCAACTGAGTTCAAGTGTGCAGAACTAGAGTTCAGATAGGATTTAGAATGGCTAATGTTTACTTGGCACACACTACAACAACTTTGGACTGAAATCTTTCAACAATCAATCTAAAACTATCAAATGCAGGAATGAATTCAGAATTCAGAAACTGAATGCAGGGATATAACAACAATTCAAAGGCAGAAATTCAATAAAAACTTTAATGCAGAACAAAGAGATCAAATTGAAATATGAGCAATGGTTCATTTAACAGGAACCATTTGATGGACTGAGATCGAGAAGAAACTAAGTGATACGCAAGTAAAACAAAGCTGATACAAAAGAAACAAAATTAATGTGCAGAAATGTGAAGGACTGAAACACAAGGAAAAAACTGAAACTGAAAAACAAGGAACTGAATTGCAGGGAACGAAATTTAAATGCTTTGTTAACTAGACAAGCATCTATCTTGCTTGAATGCAGAAATTAACTACTACTGAATGCAGAAACAATTTATAAAACAAGCAACTCTGATACATGTTCAGAAACTAAATGAGAATTCAGAAATTTAAATAGCACGCAACTACAAATTTGATACACACACAACAAAATCGAAATTAAACTGAAATTGAGTTCAATTGCTCACTGAACAATATCCCTAGCTAGTTTACTTGCAGAATTAAAACCTAACTAAAGTAGAGGCAATTCAGAAATGAAACTAACAGCTGTGATACGAAAACATGAAATGAGATTGCAGCTAAAATTTAAACTACTAACAGGAATAGAAACGCAATAAGAACTAAACTCCGATGCCTTCCCTAGCTCGAGATCCTCTTGCCATCACACAAAAGTGAGCCTCGAACCCCTCAGCTCCATAGATTATCGGAAAAATCTGTCTCTGTATTGAATCCAACTCGAATCTGCTGAGATCGTTTCAATTCCATCCAACGGTTCATCTTCGTTCGATTTGACTCAAACTTCCCAGATCTTGATCAGAGGTCAGGATCATCCCCAGGGTAGCTCGGATCTGCTAGATCTACAACGGATGGTTCAGATCACCTTGATCTTTGAATGGATGGTCTAGATCCCTCTGATCATGATCCAACGGATAGATGATCTCCGATTGGGCTGAAACCTTCAGATCTTGATCTGATCACTCGATTAGACTTAATCCCAGCTCGGATTGATCAGAAGTTCTTAGATGGTCTAGATCTAACTGTTCTTGTATCGGACGGTCGATATTAGTTGACGCTTGATTACTTGATCCAGTCCACTTTTGACTCAACTTTGACCCAACATGACCTAGGTCCATGATCCTTCCAAGCCTACAAAAGTAGATCAAAAATTTAGTGACAAATCAACTCAAATATATCAAGATTTACAATTAGGTCCAAAAAGAGTATAAATCGTAGAACCTAGGGTAAATCCACAATTACACAAGTAAAATATGGGTCAAACATGGATTTAAGCATATAAAATGATCAATAAAATGATACTTATCAACTCCACCACACTTAAGCTTAAGCGTCTCACGAAAAGTACTAAATATGTATCCCCTAGCTTTTTCTCAAACATAAGTAGAAGCAATTGAAAAGAAATTACCTAGGGTTGTTAATTCTCAAAAATCTAAGCACTATGGATTAGTATCTCGTCCTTAAATCAACAACTTAGCCATTTCAACCTTCATGATTCAATGAGCTGAATTTAACTCTCTAACCTTTCAAGGGAAGTTGTTGGTGGCTCTCTTCCTATGTTCTAAGTACATGATGAAAATGGAGCTCACTCATACACACATGCTTTTTGCACTACCATATGCTTGCTTGTTATCTACTCTCCACCATTATTCATGATTTAAATCTACATCTACAGAAATTCATCAAACAAAAGAAAGATATATGAAATGGTAAAAATGAGGTAAAAGCCAAGAAAATAGCAAATTTGAATGAGTGGAAGACTTGAATGCTCAAGGATATTTTTGATGCACTTTGCCCTTCTTTCAGTCCTCATAATGAAGTCAAAGTGTGGTAGAGGGAGGCTTTGGTATTGCCCTTCAAAATTTTGATGAAAAAGCCTCATCAACTCCTTTGTGCCACTTTTCCATCTTGCGTGCCAATCTTGCTCTTTGTTTTGTTTTCTGATTTTTTTTCTCTTTCTTTCTTTTCTCTACTGAAATCAGAATGATGGTGGAATAAATCTTCAATTTGGATGAGAGTATCTTCACTGATTTATGGTGCCAAGTCAATGGTGTGCCAACTTGCTTCTTTTGATTTTTTTCCAAACTGCTTTTTTTTTCTGTTTCTTTTTTTTCTCAAATCTTCTAATGGATCCCTTCAGATTAGGAACACAATTTCCCATTTCAGATTATAGCTCCACATCCCAATCTGATTTCTTGACAGCATTTTGCATCAAATAGAAATGGAAGGTTTAAATGCTTCAATTCCTGTTTTGATTCCATCCCTACTGATTTTTCTCTTCCTTGCGGATTTACAGCAGTTCTTCAATAGATTCAGCATCCACGCAATCCATTCTAAGAATCTAGAATTGTTAGGCTCTTCATCCTTGCAATTTCCTGGTTTATAATCAGCAGTAACTCAGCTAGTAGTGGAGAATTCATTCCAAACTGTTTTTTTTCTCTTTTCTTTCTCAGGTCTGATCTGAAAATCCTAGCAGCTGTATTCCTTTCAGTTTTCTCATCAACCTGCTGTACTCATCACTCTTGACACATTTATAAACTCAATGCCTTAATTCATAGCCTCGGAAACCCAATTTCAATTGCAAGTTGATACAAAACTTCCTTTGGCACAGATTTTTCTTTCTCTTCTTCACTTGTTCCACTTTGGTTCAGATTTTTGCACAGATTTTCTGCTTCAATTCAAGCTTTACAACTTCAATCCAAACTTTAGCAAACTATTGCTGATTTTAGCTTCCATAATTCCTACTTCCCAATTCTTAATCCAAACCATTTGTGCTACAAACTCCATTGATTTCAATTTTTTTTTCTTCATGGCACAGCTCTTTTTTTTCACTTGTTCCATTTTTTTTTTCATGCCATTCCTTCCCTTGCAGGTTTTTAAGATCCACTTCACCTCCAATTCAAATTGAATTCCCACTTATTCTTGATACCAAGCTCCACTCAAATGGCACATGAAAAAATTATTTTTTTTCAAATGAAGTGCTTTCTTGATGAAAATACATTCCAAAACACTAATCACTCCCCCACACCTAATCTTTTATCCGTCTCGGGCAAAATAGCATCAAAGAACATCTCTAAACAAACAAGTCCCTGTAAAAATATGGTTAAGAGTAGAAGATAAGGAAAGAAAAATAGAAAGAACATGATTAGTGTCAAGAATTGATATGGAAAGGTAAACAAATTTATTAGCCTCTATAGATGTGATCCAATCATTGAAATATGGTTTTGAAAGAACCTAAGCAAGTTCTAGAGTACAATCACATGTATGTGTCACAAAAATAAGGCTAATCCTCACTAGGTATAATTAATTCATCTCAAGTCCTCAATCAAGAATCCATGGCCAAGTAGTACTCAAGCATCCAAGATTTCATCCATGAACTCAAATCTAAAGTTTTAACAACCAAATTTAATTTGTTTTCAAGAGACTCTAAAATGTTATCAAGACAACCTAGAGGGATACATTTATTCCTACTCATGAAAAAAAGTGCCAAAAGACATAAAATGGTATTTACAATGTCTCCTATTTATTCTTCTACTTACTCACACATTTATTAGCAAGAACTCTTTTTAAAAGAAACTTCTACTTCTAAAGAACATAAAAATGAAACATGCAATGAAAGAAAATGCAAGAAGGAACAAACTCCCCTTTATTTCTGGCAGTCGGAGTCTATCAAGAAATAATCTCCATCTTGGTAGTGGACGAGTATAGGTAAATGAGAGAGTTCCCTTCCTTTGTTCGATTTGATGATGCATTCCTCCCCCACACTTAGACTTTGCAATAAATTGTTCAGGTGGCCGAAGGTGATTTAAGTCCAAGAGCCATTTAAGAGGTAAAGTGCTTCGAATTAAAGTAGGATCATCTCCTCCCTCTTTATTCTTTTTGGAAAATCTTCCAGGGGGTTGAAGACTATCTAAATGGAGTACCCACTCAAGAAATCTCTGAGACCCTGCAAAAATATGTAAAACCTTTCTCAAGCGTGCGGGGTAAGAAAGAAGTGCAATATCATCAATCTCCGTATAAAATGTATCTTAAAATGCATCGTATCCAATAAAATCAATTTCTAGTACCTCAGTAAATTTTTCACAAGCGTATTCTACATGAGGTATATCAAGAAATGTTTCACAGTCAGTAAAGTCAATCTCAGGTATCTCCAGAGGTTTTTCACATTCAATTTCAGCATAAGAAATAGCAAGAGATTCTTCACAATAAACAACTTCAATTTCAGGCTCTTCTAAAAATTTTTCACAATCAATTTTAGCATAATCTATCTCAAGAATATCATAGCAATGCATAAAATCAAGCCTGGGTGCCTCTAAAGAATTTTCAAAATTATTTTTCACAATTGATGTATCAAGACATTCTTCATATGCAAATCTAGACATCTCCCTGAAATTTCTAAAGGAAAAGAAGAAATACTTACCTGATCGTGCAGAAAAATGTCTGTTGGTTCTACAGGAAATACCTCCATCTCAGGCTCATATTCTGGTGGACATTCAATTGGAATAGGTGATCCTTGGGTACTTGCTCCCATCATGCAAGTCCCTACACTTTCTGAAAATGGTGGTGGTCCCTGGGGCTCTGTGCAATCCCCTACACCTGTAGAATAATCTCCTGTACATGCCTCCTTAGTAATACCTGCAACAACCTTATTTAAAAGATTAGGACTATCCATAGGAGTATCATCACAAAATAAAAAACATGAAAACTCCGGTAAAGCTTCAGTTTTGAAATCAAGGCTGTCACATGCTTTTCCATTCATCTCCTCAGCTTCCTCTGAAATCAAAGCTCCTCCCACTATGTCAAATGCACCATCATCATCAATAAACTGCGCCTCAACAGTCTCCTCTGCGGTGTCTATGCTCATAATAGAACGATCTCCCCTAGGGTCCTTCATGGCATCAAAAATGCTAAACTGGACTACTGTGTCTCCCACCTCCATCGAAAGGGTGCCAGCATAAACATCAATCTTTGTTCTGGCAGTCTTCAGAAAAGGCCTTCCAAGGATAAGTGGGGATCTACGTGCAAGATACTCTCCTTCCATGTCTAGAATGTAGAAGTCTGCAGGGAAAATCAACTCTTTCACTTTTACCAAAACATCTTCAATAACTCCTGCCGGGCGGGTCTGGCTTCTATCTGCTAGCTGAATCACAACTCCAGTGGACTGTAGAGGACCAATGCCAAGCATCTGAAAGACTGTCCTGGGCATGACATTAATAGAAGCACCTAAATCCAACATGGCATCATGTAGCGTGGTGCTCCCTATCTCACAAGATACAGTAAACATGCCAGGGTCTTCACATTTTGAGGTATGGCATGGATGAGTAATGAAACATTTTTCCCCATGCTAACCATTTCATTTTCCTTAAGCTTCTTCTTGTGAACACAAAGATCTTTCAGAAATTTTGCATATTTAGGAACCTGTTTAATCATCATCAGCAAGGGCAGATTAATCTCTACTTTGCTAAACAATTTAACCAACTCATTGTACTCTTTTGCTTTCTCCTTCTCCACTTGTCTTTTGGTTGGAGTTCTCCCCTTGGAAAAGGCATGGGCACCCTAAATTCTTCCTCTTGAACCGAAATGGGAGGGGCTGATTTTTGAGCTGCTGTCCCACTTGTTGGAGCTGCTGTGAAATCTGTTTCGCCACTGATTTGTGCTTCGTTATCCACCAAAATTATAGGATTGCTTGATGAGGAAGTTGGGCATGGGCTAGGGGTGGAATCAACTGAATTTGGAATGGTTTCAGGGCTGTTTTGGGCTGGAAATGAAGATGCTGTCCTGTTTTCAGAAAATTCAGCTCTTGGATCATTTTGAGTTGATGCAACCTTCCCACTCCTCAAATAGATTGCGCTAACGTTTCCCTTAGGGTTAGGAACAGTTTGAGAAGGTAGTTGGCCTGATCCCTGAGCTTTATATTGATTTATTTCACTAGTCATTTGCCCAATTTGCCTCTCAAGGTTTTGTATGGCGGCAAAAAGATTTCCTTGTTGTGTTTGTTGTATTTGGGACTGTTGGGGTTGATAAGAGGGCTGAAATTATTGTTGGAAGGGCTGATAAGTATGCTGGAATGTTGGGGAATTTTGTTGAGAATTACACCCTTGAAAATTCTGATTTTGAAATGGAACTTGTTATGGTGAGGGCTGAAATTGATTGGGCTGAAATCCTTGATTTTGGGGCTGAAAAGTTTGGTTCCAAGGCTGGAAATTTTGCTGTGGTTGTTGAACTTGCTGCTGTGAAGGTTGGTTTTGCTGTGGATAATTTAGATTCCCTTGAAACCCTTGTTGAATTCCTTGAAATGGCTACTGAAATGGTTGCTGGAAGTGCTGATTTAGGGGCTGAAATTGCTGATTTTGGTGCTGTGGTTGTGGTTGTTGTTGCTGAACTTGCTGGAAAATTTGTTGGGGTTGCTGAGATTGATGTTGTTGTGGGCCTTGTTGGTAAAAAGAATTTCCATACCTCAAATTTGGATGATCCCTCCACCCAGGGTTGTAAGTAGGAGAGTATGGGTTATTCCTAGCTTGAAATTGTCCCCTAACCAAAGCTGCTATTGACTCATCTTGTTGTAGGTTGGGACATGAATCTGAATTGTGTTCCTTGCTAGAGTAGATACGACATACATTCATCACCACTTGACTTGATTGTGGAGGTACTGAAGGAGTTGAATTTTGACTTAAAATATTGAGGCTCATTTGCTTAACCGCTGATGTGAGCTCTACCAATGCATTCCTAATTTCCTTCTGATCATTAGAAACCATCTGAACTTCATTAACCCCTCTAGTAGATAATGCTCTGCTTCCAAACTGCTGGGAATTTTCAGCCATATTTGAAATTAGCTCCCTAGCTTGATGTGGTATTTTGTTGACTAAAGCCCCTCTAGCTGCAGCATCAATCATAATCCTATCCATCTGTAATAATCTCTCATAAAAATATTGGATGAGGAGTTGTTCACTAAACTGATACTGGGGACAACTGGAGCAAAGCTTGTTGAATCTCTCCCAGTAGTCATAGAGTGTCTCCCCCACCACTTGTTGAATGCCACAAATGTTGGATCGATAGAACCGATAGAGGGGGGGGGGTGAATATCGGTATTCGTTTTTCGAAAAATTAAGAGCAAGTGCATAGCGGAAATAAAAAAACAATAACATAGAGACGCAGTCATTTTTACTTGGTTCGGAGCCTGGGTCGACTCCTACTCCAAGGCCCACGGTCGTTGACCGTTTACTTTGGGCAATTCTATATGAGGCGCAAATAGTTTACAAAATGATTATTACAGAATTCAGTAACGTAAACTTAAATAGCTCTTTTACCGACGTCCGAGGTGGTTCAACTTTTTTGGAGCAGCGGGACGTCGTCGGCTCGAGTTGGAGGGATTCCGGGGTGCAGCGCGAGAGCAGAAGAGCGTAGAAGCGTCGAGTCAATTGATGCTCTGAAGCATTGGTCGAGGGCCCTTTATATAGGGCCTGGGGGCGCCCGGGACGTCGGGGGCGCCCCCCCCCCCCCCATGTGGCATTTGATCCGCCAATTCCTCGGTCAGCGTCTGATCCCTTTATCTTCGGGATCCGCTTTGACCGAGGCACCTGGAGCACTCGGGGCACCCGGGTTGACCGGGTCAAATTCTATCCCTTGGCTTCGCTTGGCTTGAGCTTCGATGTATTGCGCTTGGGGGCGCCCGGGAGCAGCGGGGGTGCCCGGGAGCACGGGAGCGCCCGGAAGTTGAACTGTCGAAGCCCATCTTGCTGTCTTGTGTTTTGTGTTTACCTTGCGGGCGCCCGGGACACTCCGGGCGCCCTGGTCAGCTGTAGCCTCATTCCTTTGAGGCTTTCTGAGCTGCAGACACACGTTCCTTCGGTCCTGCATCTAGGGTTAGTCCAAAACACAATAAAACAATAAAGTATTAGATTATACAGCCTTAGCTGTCTTGGTTCTGACTTTGGTCTCCCAAATGGAGCCCTAGGTCGAATCGACTCCTACTGTTCCCTCGACGGGGAACGCGTCCTCACCTACTCCTCTCGGGAGAATTTACCTGATGCCAACCGTTCCTTTGGTTGGACTTTTGCCTAACGGTCCTTTGTCAGGTCTTGGATGCCGAGCTGCCCTTCGCCCGGTGCCTAGCATTCCTTCGCTAGGGCTTCAGTCCCAGGCTGTCCTTCACCTGGCGCCTAGCAGTCCTTCGCTAGGGCTTTTGACTCTGGCATTCCTTCGCCAGTGCCTAGCAGTCCTTCGCTAGTGCTTTTTACCCTGGCATTCCTTCGCCAGTGCCTAGCAGTCCTTCGCTAGGACTTTTTACCCTGGCATTCCTTCGCCAGTGCCTAGCAGTCCTTCGCTAGGACTTTTCCTGCACACTAGAGTTACTTGTTAGAAAACAAATAAGACTTAACTTTTGACCTCTGTTGCCATTATCAAAATACAGGTTTGACATGAGTGCATTCTGCACCAACAATCTCCCCCTTTTTGATTTATGGCAACCTTAGTTCAAAAGGTTAAGTTTAAGCAAGCATAAAAAGGTTAAATTTTGTTCCCTCCCCCTGGATGGAATCTCCCCCTAGATTTTTCAAAAATTCGTGGGGTTAAACAACTTTACTTGTACTTTAAAAACTTATGTTTTAGGTACTTAGAAATCTTTTAATAACTTAAGTTAAAAGTACATAGAAGAATTTTTGAAGCATAATTTTAGAGTACTTAAAAGGTTTAAAGCTTTAAGTTTTAAGGTACTCAAAAGTTTTGAAAGTGTTGGCTTAAGTACTTTGTGGGATTTAAAAATCTTAAGTATTTTGTAGGATTTAAAAAGCTTATGTACTTAGTAATTTTGATAAACTTAAGTACTTCATAAATAAAGTACATTTGGAAACCTTAAGTACTTAATAATTTTGAAAAACTTAAGTACTTGATAAATAAGGTGCATTTGAAAACTTAAGTACTTAATAATTTTGAAAAAACTTAAGTACTTGATAAATAAAGGATAAGAAGAATTTTTGAAAACTTTTTGGATAAAGGATAAGAATTTTTGAAAACTTTTTGGATAAAGGATAGAGTTAAAAAAAATTAATTTTACTCTCTCCTTGCCTATCTCTCCCCCTTTGCCATATATCAAAAACAGTTGAATATAGCAAAAATAAGATTGCATAAAGGAAATAAGTAAGATTTTGTTGTACTGAACCAATTTATAATTATACTTAAGCTAAATCAGTCAATTTTCTCTGTAGGGACCTGCCTAACCCAATTAGCTACTTACTAACTGTTATAAACAGTAGTTTTTGCTAGGGTTAGTCAAGTTAAGTGTTTCTGTTCAAGTTAGATTTTCTAAACTTGACACTTAACTTGATTGCTGTGTAAGTTGTATTTAGTGCCCCAATTACTGCAGATGCACTGACTTAAAGCATCTTGAATTAAGGCAAAGACCTAAGCATCTCAACCCTTTCTAGGTTATCAATCAAAAGTACCCTAAAGTGCTTGTGAGATGCTGGCTTCTAAGTTTATAGGTGCATGCATTTCTAGGGTTAGGGCCTAGGCTAAGTCCATTTTCGAAAAAGCCCTAGTTTTGAAAGGGGGTAGTTTTGAAATAAAAATAATACTAAGTCGAAAATGAAAACTGATTTTGAAATTAAGTAAAACAGTTTTTTAAATTCTATTTTTAGAAACAAATTTTTAAATCAAGTAAAGTTAATCTATTCTACAGAGCACAATCCTAACTGCCTTCTTAGTGAACTGAACTCAGATTCAGGTAAGGGTTTTGTGAATATATCAGCTAAGTTGGATTTAGAGTCAATATGCTTAAGTACTATTTCACCCCTGGCTACATGGTCTCTTACAAAATGATGTTTGACTTCTATATGTTTGGTTCTGGAATGTTGGATTGGGTTCTTAGTTAAATTAATTGAACTTATATTGTCAATGAATACTTGAGTTTGGGTGTAGTTGAGCTGGAAGTCCTTAAGTGTGTGCATCATCCACAAGAGTTGAGCAACACACTCTCCTAAGGCCACATACTCAGCTTCAGTTGTGGACAGAGCTACACAGTGTTGTTTTCTGCTGAACCAACTAACTAGACTCTGACCTAACAGTTGGCAGCTTCCACTTGTGCTCTTTCTATCTAATTTACAGCCAGCATAGTCAGAATCTGAGTATCCTGTCAATTCAAAAGTTGAGGTCCTAGGATACCAAATCCCTACATTTAGGGTGCCCTTTACATATCTTAGTATTCTTTTTAGGGCTGCTAAGTGTGTTTCCTTAGCACAGGTTTGGTATCTAGCACACATCCCTACAGCAAAAAGAATATCAGGTTTGCTGGCTGTAAGGTACACTAGGCTACCTATCATACTCCTATAGAGTTTAAGGTCCACTGGTTTACCATCAGGGTCACTATCTATTTTTACATTAGTGGCCATGGGGGTACTTATGCTTTTAGAGTTATCCATTTTAAATTTCTTTATTAGCTCTTTAGCATATTTGAATTGATGAACGTAGTTACCATCCCTAGTTTGTTTAATTTTTAAGCCTAGGAAAAAGTTAAGCTCACCAACTAAGCTCATTTCAAATTCATTTTCCATTATTTTGACAAACTCTTTTAGGAAGTTTGTGTTGGTGGATCCAAAGATTATGTCATCCATGTAAATTTGGGCAATAAATATATCTTTTCCTAGGGTTTTAATAAATAAAGTTGAGTCAATTTGGCCTTGTTTAAATTCTTTAGAAGTTAAATAGGTTTATAACCGTTCATACCAGGCCCTAGGTGCTTGTTTTTGCCCATATAATGCTTTGGATAGTTTGTAAACGTGGTTAGGTTTGTATAAGTCCTCAAACCCTGGGGGTTGTCCTACATAAACTTCTTCTTTAATGAATCCATTTAAAAATGCTGACTTTACATCCATTTGATATAATTTAAATCCTTTATGGGATGCAAAGGCTAACAACATTCTAATGGACTCAAGTCTAGCTACTGGGGCATATGTTTCATCGTAGTCTAATCCCTCTACTTGGCTGAAACCCTTTGCTACTAAGCGGGCTTTATTTCTGACTATTTCTCCTTGATCATTCAACTTATTCCTAAAGACCCACTTAGTGTCAATGACGGATTTGCTCTCAGGTTTAGGCACTAGTTCCCAGACTTGGTTCCTCTCAAATTGGGCTAATTCTTCTTGCATAGCTATGATCCAATCAGGATCAGGTAGAGCTTCATCTATAGTTTTAGGTTCTATTTTTGATATCATAGCTATTTGACTAAGGTTTCTATAGGAGGATCTAGTCCTGACTCCTAGAGTTGGATCACCCACAATTTGATCGGTTGGGTGACTGAGTCTGGGTTTCTTGGTTCTTCTAGAACTTGGTTCAGCCTCAGGTCCGGCTGGTCGGTTTGGTTCACTATTTGATTCGACTCTTTGTGCTGGTTCATTTGTTGGTTCGATACTTGGTTCAGTTGACTCATTAATTGGTTCAATGGTTAGTTCGTTTAAGGGTTCAATTAAGGGTTCAGTAGTTTGTTCATTCTTCGGCTGATTTTGCGTTTGTTGGTTCGGTTCTTCAGCTCCTTGTAGTAGCTTCGGGCTAGTCGGACCAGCTTAGTTTGATCTCCTTCTTCGTCTTCTGAGTCTGAGTCTGAGTTAGACTCGGGTTCAGGTTCAGGCTTCTTCTTTGTTGTCCTTCCAGTTTTACCTGCAACGAAAGCAATACCTTTCTCGACCATATTGGTGTTAGTTTGTTCGTGTAGTTCTAGTTTGGAAAACAATTCGTCTAATTTTATTTTTGGAAGATCCCTTGAGACCTTGTATGCATCTACCATAGATGCCCACAAGGTGTTTCTAGGGAAAGCGTTTAAGGCATACCTTATTAAGTCACGGTTTTCAACCCTGTGACCTATAGTGTGAAGACCGTTCATCAACTCTTGGATTCATGCATGGAGCTGGGCTGCTGTTTCGTTGTCGGCCATCTTGATGGTGTACAATTTGTTCAGTAGCAGATCCCTCTTACTGATCCGAGTATCTGATGTCCCTTCGTGCAGCTCAATCAATTTTTCCCAAAGCTCCTTCGCACTGTTGAAGGGGCCCACCCGGTTCAGCTCCTCTTTTGTCAATCTGCATTGGAGAGTCTGAGTAGCTTTTCTGTCGGCTTCTATCATGCGCTTTAGGGCATTGTCCCATTCTGAGTAGCTTTGAGGTAGTCCTTCGGCGTTTTTGGGGATCTCCAGACCGGACTGGATAATGATCCACATGTCCACCTGAGTTTTCAGGTGGACCTCCATGCGACTTTTCCAGTAAGAAAAGTCTTCTCCACTGAAAAGTGGAGGTCTGGCGGTGCTAAAACCTTCTTGTATGGTCATTTTAATCTGAAATAGAAAACTAACAGAAAAACAAATTTTCCAAGACTAGGTCTTGGATTAGTAGTGCTGGATGAATTAAATAACGAGGGGTGTTGCACCAACCTCGCTTAAAGAAAAAAAATCGAACGAAATATTTAACGAAAATTCGTAAAAAAATAGAAAATAAAGATCCGAAAAAAATTTTCAAACTGGTGGTTGCACGAGGTTTGAACATCCCCGCTCTGATACCACTTGTTGGATCGATAGAACCGATGAAGGGGGGGTGAATATCGGTATTCATTTTTCAGATAATTAAGAGCAAGTGCACAGCGGAAATAAAAAAAAACAATAACACAGAGACGCAGTCGTTTTTACTTGGTTCGGAGCCTGGGTCGACTCCTACCAAGGCCCACGGTCGTTGACCGTTTACTTTGGGCAATTCTATATGAGGCGCAAATAGTTTACAAAAAGATTATTACAGAATTCAGTAACGTAAACTTAAATAGCTCTTTTACCGACGTCCGAGGTGGTTCAACTTTTTCGGAGCAGCGGGACGTCGTCGGATCGAGTTGGAGGATTCCGGGGTGCAGCGCGAGAGCAGAAGAGCGTAGAAGCGTCGAGTGAATTGATGCTCTGAAGCCTTGGTCGAGGGCCCTTTATATAGGGCCTGGGGGCGCCCGGGACGTCGGGGGCGCCCTCCCCACGTGGCATTTGATCCGCCAATTCCTCGGTCAGCGTCTGATCCCTTTATCTTCGAGATCCGCTTTGACCGGGGTGCCCGGAGCGCTTGGGGCGCCCGGGTTGACCGGGTCAAATTCTATCCCTTGGCTTCGCTTGGCTTGAGCTTCGATGTATTGCGCTTGGGGGCGCCCGGAGCGCTGGGGACGCCCGGGAGCAGCGGGGGCGCCCTGGAGCAGCGGGGGCGCCGGGGAGTATCCGGGGCGCCCCGACAGTCAGTTGTCGAAGCAGAGTTTGGTCCTGCTGGTTGGTCTTCACCTTGGGGGCGCTCAGAATATCCAGGGCGCACTGCTCAGCTTCTTCCTCACTCCTTTGAGGCTCTCTGAGCTGCAGACACTCAGTCCTTCGGTCCTGCATCCAGGGTTAGTCCAAAAAGCAGTTACATATTAATTTTTATACAGCCTTAGCTGTCTTGGTTCTGACTTTGGTCTCCCAAATGGAGCCCTAGGTCGAACCGACGCCTACTGTTCCCTCGACGGGGAACGCGTCCTCACCTACTCCTCTCGGGAGAATTTACCTGATGCCAACCGTTCCTTTGGTTGGACTTTTGCCTGATGGTCCTTTGTCAGGTCTTGGATGCCGAGCTGCCCTTCGCTGGGTGCCTAGCATTCCTTCGCTAGGGCTTCAGTCCCAGGCTGTCCTTCGCCTGGCGCCTAGCAGTCCTTCGCTAGGGCTTTTGACTCTGGCATTCCTTCGCCAATGCCTAGCAGTCCTTCGCTAGGGCTTTTTACCCTGGCATTCCTTCGCCAGTGCCTAGCAGTCCTTCGCTAGGACTTTTTACCCTGGCATTCCTTCGCCAGTGCCTAGCAGTCCTTCGCTAGGACTTTTCCTGCACACTAGAGTTACTTGTTAGAAAACAAATAAGACTTAACTTTTGACCTCTATTGCCATTATCAAAACACAGGTTTGACTTGGGTGCATTCTGCACCAACAACAAATACTTTTTCTGATAATAGCAGTTCTGGAGGCTGGGAAATATTTTTCTAAGAAAGCCTTCTTCATGGAAATCCAGCTAGACACGTGCCCAGTAGGTAAGTAATAAAACCAGTCCTTAGCTGCTCTAGTCAAAGAAAATGGAAAAGCCCTCAGTTTCTTAGCTGCTCCAGTCAAAGAAAATGGAAAATTCCTCAGTTTGATGTCTTCCTCTGAAATACACTGAGGCTTCATAGTGGAGCATACAACATGAAACTCATGCAGGTGTCTATTTGGATCTTCTCTAGATAAACCTTGAAACTTAGGCAAAAGATGGATGAGTCCAGATCTGAGCTGAAAATCTCCACCCAGCTCTGGATAGGCAATACTGGAATACTGAAATGAAGCATCTGGTGCTGCGAGTTCTTTCATGGTCTTCTGGTAGTTTGCCATCTGATCAACTGAATAGGCTGAAATAGACTGAGTAGGAATAATGCCAAAAGCCTCTGAAACACTGAGCTGGCTCCTCCTAGCTCTGAAAGTCCTCTCAATCTCAGGGTCAAAATCCTCTAGATCACCACCTGTAGACCTGGTCATAAAATCAAGACAAATCACAGTAAAAGTATATAGAAAGATGAAACAAATAAAATCAGATCACAAGATATAGCAGTAAATGCAAATATGGATCAGGAAAAATATGAAATAAGTACACAAGCAAAAATCAAACAACTCAACTAGTGTGTTCCCCGGCAACGACGCCAAAAATTTGATGGACCCAAAAGAGGTGTCACGAAAGTGGGTCTCAAATTTTGAAAATTATAAAGCTGGAAACTATTTTTGCAATCAAAGAATAAAAGCATAGTAAAGGGGTCACAGGTCGTATTTTTCCAAGGGCTAGTTCAAGTTTGATTGATTCAAGCTTGCATTTATGTGTCGTCAATGTTTTTGGGTTTCAAATGAAATTTAGGTTTTGGCTTCAAATAGACAAGAAAATGCTATGAAAAGAAAGGGAATTTAACTAAATGAACTAAATAGGGGAAATTCAATTGCAACTAAATGCTAAACAAACAAAGCAACGCAGTAGCTGAATTTTCATTTGAACCTAATGTAAAAAAACTTGCCTCTGGATCAATGTCTAAGCTGCATTTGATACAAAGTGCAGAAACTCGAGCTGAGATGCAGAAATAATGATCGAAATTCAGAAACAAACTAGAAGTAAAAACAAGGATTCAGAACTAATGGGAAGAAATGACACCACAACTTAGGAACAATCCAAATACAATTGCAAGCTAATATGCAGCCATGAAACTTAGCAGTTCAAACTGATCGCATGCAGAATTTAACTGCTAATTTTCAGAATCCAAATGCAAAGTACAGCTACAAAATGAGTGAAGATACAAACACATCAACTGAGTTCAAGTGTGCAGAACTAGAGTTCAGATAGGATTTAGAATGGCTAATGTTTACTTGGCACACACTACAACAACTTTGGACTGAAATCTTTCAACAATCAATCTGAAACTATCAAATGCAGGAATGAATTCAGAATTCAGAAACTGAATGCAAGGATATAACAACAATTCGAAGGCAGAAATTCAACAACAACTTTAATGCAGAACAAAGAGATCAAATTGAAATCTGAGCAATGGTTCATTTAACAGGAACCTTTTGATGGACTGAGATCGAGAAGAAACTAAGTGATACGCAAGTAAAACAAAGCTGATACAAAAGAAACAAAATTAATGTGCAGAAATGTAAAGGACTGAAACACAAGGAAAAAACTGAAACTGAAAAACAGGGAACTGAATTGCAGGGAACGAAATTTAAATGCTTTGTTAACTAGACAAGCATCTATCTTGCTTGAATGCAGAAATTAACTACTACTGAATGCAGAAACAATTTATAAAACAAACAACTCTGATACAAGTTCAGAAACTAAATGAGAATTCAGAAATTTAAATGGCACGCAACTACAAATTTGATACACACACAACAAAATCGAAATTAAACTGAAATTGAGTTCAATTGCTCACTGAACAATATCCCTAGCTAGTTTACTTGCAGAATTAAAACCTAACTAAAGTAGAGGCAATTCAGAAATGAAACTAACAGCTGTGATACGAAAACATGAAATGAGATTGCAGCTAAAATTTAAACTATTGACAGGAATAGAAACGCAATAAGAACTAAACTCCGATGCCTTCCCTAGCTCGAGATCCTCTTGCCGTCACACAAAAGTGAGCCTCGAACCCCTCAGCTCCATAGATTATCGGAAAAATCTGTCTCTGTATTGAATCCAACTCGAATCTGCTCAAGTCTTAAGAAAACTCATCCAATCTGATTCGATCTCGTTAGGTTGGATCGCGATGGCGATTTGGAGATGATCAGAGCTCAGACGAAGACCCTCCGGCTAGCTCAGATAGAATGGAAGTGGCACGAAATGAGATATAATCATCCAAATGACAGATCTGAAGAAACCCTCATTCAACCCTATTTTTGATCAACTTGGACCTGAAATCTTCACGGCAACAGACTTCCGATGATCTAAATCTCGATCCAGGAATGTAAACGAAGTGGTCACGCCCTCCACTGAAGAAAACGAGAAGAAAAACAGTAACAAATGCGAAGAAGATGAAGACAGTGCTGAAGCTCGACGAGAAAGACGCGACAGATCTGAGAACAGAGGAATTCTGTTTAAGTAGTTGAACAGTGAACGACTGAGATCGTTTCAATTCCATCCAACGGTTCATCTTCGTCCGATTTGACTCAAACTTCCCAGATCTTGATCAAAGGTCAGGATCATCCCCGGGGTAGTTCGGATCTGCCAGATCTACAACGGATGGTTCAGATCACCTTGATCTTTGAATGGATGGTCTAGATCCCTCTGATCGTGATCCAATGGCTAGATGATCTCCGATTTGGCTGAAACCTTCAGATCTTGATCTGATCGCTCGATTAGACTTAATCTCAGCTCGGATTGATCAGAAGTTCTCAGATGGTCTAGATCTAACCGTTCTTGCATCGGACGGTCCATATTAGTTGACGCTTGATTACTTGATCCAGTCCACTTTTGACTCAACTTTGACCCAACATGACCTAGGTCCATGATCCTTCCAAGCCTACAAAAGTAGATCAAAAATTTAGTGACAAAACAACTCAAATATATCAAGATTTGCAATTAGGTCTAAAAAGAGTATAAATCCTAGAACCTAGGGTAAATCCACAATTACACAAGTAAAATATGGGTCAAACACGGATTTAAGCATATAAAATGATCAATAAAATGATACTTATCAGTCACACGTACTATGAGTAATCCGAGGGATTTAAAACGAGTTGAAAATTGGATTTTCCAATCAAGAGAGAATAAGTTTGGTTGAGCCAAACGATAAGTCGAATCTGAATTTATCAGAGACGCATCGGAAGCGTAAAATGGCTAAGTCTTTTGAAGACATAATAGATGAATTAAATGAGTTTAATTCATTGGGGCGTGGCTTGGATGGGCCGGCCAATGAGGGTATCCATCCTCTTTGCTTGGCCGGCCACAACAAAGGAGAGAACCAAGTTTTTGGTTCAATTTATAAAATAATCCAATTGTATGGTTTGTTTTATAAAATTATGGATGATTTAAATTTTATATAATAAACCAAGGTTTGGTTTATTTCTCATGGAAATTAAAATGAACCATGGATTGGTTTATTTTATTTTATAAAATCAATCATGGATTGATTTACCATGATAAGAAAATTTATTCCATAAGAAAAAAGGAGACTTGGTCGGTTTTTATCATGAATTAAAAAATGATAAAACTTGGCATGCTGGAATAAGTCATAGAAAATTTATTCCATAAGAAAAAGGAGACTTGGCGGTTGAGAGGCCACTATATAAAGGACCCAAGGCAAGGCTTGAAAATCAATCGAAGTATTCTTGCCTGGGCTCTCTCCCTCTCCTCCATTCTTCCTCTTGGCCGGCCACAAGCTTCTTCTCTCTTCTTCTTGCCGTGAGCACAAGGAGAAGCACCGAGGCGACGAAGTTCTTCCGTTGGGACGATCTTCCTCTCCGGCCATCATCACCTTGGGATTGGGCGCAAGTCATCTTCCTCCTTCTCGCCGGAATTGTGATTCCGACCAACCTTGGTAGTGAGTTTTTCCGATGTGATTACTTCTCTCTTGGTTTTCTTGTCGCGTTCTCGGAGAATCTAGTAGTTCTCAAGAACACGAAACTCGTGGCTTTGTGAAGTCATCCCGAAGATACTCGGCGTGGACGTGAATAGAGGCGGAGCTTCCGAGGGACGCTTACGGTTGGATCTCGTCCCTTCCTTCGAGTTACGCGAGGTAATATGTAAATTAGTTTACGTTTCTGCAAAATTTTAAATATATGATCATGTCTACACAAGATAAAGTTGCATGCTTACATGTGTGGTTAAATAATTTGAGAAATTATTTATGCTAAATCTTCCGCTGCACGTAATTAATTTTAAAATTACGAACCCGCATCCATGTCAACATGCACCCGGACCCAACAAGACTACCTAGGTAAATTCCAATCTAAGTCAACCTCAGGGGTTTTCTTAGGATATTCAACAACAAGTAGGGCCTTCAAAGTCTACAATAAATAAACTATCAAAATTGAAGAAACAATCAATCTAATATTTGATGAGGAAACTAAATCTGATAATCCAAATCTAAATTCATCAAATATGGATCATGAAGATAATGAACAAATTATTGAACCACTACTTGAACCTCTAAATGAACTAACTATTGAACCAACTACTGAGTCAATTGAACCAATAATTGAACTGTTAGTGAGAGCCCTAGAGCCAATCATGTGATGGTTGTTGTATGGACTCATTGTATCATATTTCATATATATATATAAAGGCATTTGATTATGGTTATTATACTTACTTGTATTGGTGCCAAATAACTAAGTGTAATAACGTCCTTGGTAGTAGGTTCATATCTATATCAATCGATTGGTTGAATCGATAGTGAGCTGATATAGAGAATACTACTCTTAATTATTCCTAGTCAAGTATTAACATTCAGGGACAATGTTAATGCATAGAGACTAGCATGTAGGTCAATACGATGACTTGATCTCACAAGTCATGGATATGAGATATCAAGTTGACACATGAGTATGCATTGGAGAATGTATATTGAATGACCCACCATGAGAAAGTATCATGGATCGTTATATGAGTGTCATACACTTTCTCATGTGACTATTAGTATGACTATTAGTCCTTAGACCTGAAGTCACCATAGTTCCCTACATAAGGAGTTATGTACTTTGGTTTCGTCAAACGTCACCCGTAACTGGGTGGACTATAAAGGCGATTACTGGGTATGTAACAAATTATGCGGAGGGATGTGAGTGATGTAGATGGGATCTATCCCTCCTATATGACGGGAGAGATATCATAGTCTTGATAGAGTGAGATCACTAAGTGCATGGCCATGCCCAAATAAGGCAATATGAGATATTGAGCTTATTTGATTATAGTGAGTCTACTTGGAGTTCAAGACACATAGATTGATTGGAGGATGACACGGTCTATGCTTCATAGAAGATCAATCTAGATATCGACGATAGAAGGACATTGTCACATATTATGAAAGTCATAATTAGTAGTCACATTGGTGATGTTGGATCTCAACATTCTTGTAACTTGGGTAGCAATGATGTGTTGCTAGATACCGCTCATTGCTTATGTTTCTAAGAGGTTAGAAGCATTGCCAACGTTACAAGAACCTATAGGGTCACACGCAAAGAACAAATAGATGGAGAAAAATTGAAGTCAAGTTTGACTTGGCTAAATATGGAAAGTCCATAAAAGGCAAGTTTGACTTGACTAAATATGGAAAGTCCATAAAAGGCAAGTTTGACTTGACCAAAAGGCCACCTCACCTTGACTTGACCAAGTGATGACTTGGCTTGGTATTTGACCAATGATGATGCTCCACATCATCTCCAAAGGTTGTAAACCCCCCCATTTGAATTTGAATTCAAATTGAAAGGGGGTTATGGCAGGCCACTTAATGACCATTAATGGCCATTATGTGGCCGGCCACAATGAGAGAACAAAACAAGGTTTTGTTCCAATTTTCTCATGGTGGGTCTTCTCTTCTTCCTCTCCAAGTGTTGGAGCTCTTCTTCATCTTCTCCTCTTGGCCGATTTGAAAGGTGCTAGCACACCTAAAGGGTTTCCTCCATCCACTTTGTTCGCGTGGATACTTCTAGAGGGACGGCACTTGACATCCTAGAGATCCGACATCCAAAAGGAGCGAGCGGGATTAAGCGGGGCACGCACCAAAGGTAAAATGGTTTATCCCTCTTTAGATCTAGGAGTAGATCGAGTTTTGAGCATGAAATGAATACGTGAATTTTTGTTTCGGAATTTTTCTTCGCACGAGATCCATGGCTTTGGGTTCTCGGGGTTTCCGCGACGCGAAAAGGCGGTTTTCGCGGCCCGAAAAACCCAACAGTGGTATCAGAGCCACGTGCGAAGCACATATTTATTTTTTTTGTATGGGATACAAAATTTAGAGTAGTTTATGATTCTGTAATTTTTCTAATTTTTAGGATTTTATGAGTATTTTTCTCGTAGAGGCGAAGCAACGAGAGCGAAGCACTTGTACACTTCGACCACCGAGAAAAACTTCTCCGAAACTGCAAGTTTTGCCCAAATAGATTTTGGGACAGTGGGTTAGGCACTGTTAGATCGTGATACGACACTCAAGAAATTAATTTCGTGAGTAGGGGCGCCGCCCCTAACCCCGCAAGGGGCCCTGTCACGTGATTGTGCCCGAAACCCGCTTAACGGGACCGCCGTGGAGTTGTGACTCATAAAATTCGTAAAATACATAGAAAAATTAGATAAATTTCTGTAAAATACATAATTTTGAATTATATACAGTAGTGTGATGGTCATGGCCCAATACCCTATTTTAATTAGATTAAAATATGTGTGTAATTCATATTACGGCCTGCGTGCCGTTATTTGTGTTGTGTGTGTTGTATTGTGATTGCGACCTGCGTGTCAGCCTTTTATTTATTATTTCTGTTAAAATTAGTTTAAGACTCGAATGTAACTCGAGTATAAATTTTGTAATGTACAAAATTAAAGATGAAGGAAATTCTGGAGAAGACGGACTCGTGGGAAGCAAGCCGACAACACATGGGGTTCTGGAAGGAGGAGCTTGGAGAAGCTGCTGCCTAGACCCTAGGTTGACCAAAGGATCTTCTCATTGGCTTGAGAAGATCTTAGTAGGGCCATGACTAATCACACTTTAATTTTCTTGTATATTTTATTTTTGCTTATATGTATGTGATGCATGTTAGTATAGAATAGAATATACATGAGTGTATGTGATGCACATGTAATGTGGGAACCACATCTTGATGTGCACCTAATACACATTTAGGTTAAATTAGATTTAATAAATGCCTAAATACGATGCACATCATCGATTAGATTAAATCTAAATCGAAATCAACTCGTATATGCCTAACGAGCCTTGATACCCATCACTACCACGATCATATGCGATTGTTGAATCTGCCAAAGCAGAGCAATGCATTTAATCGTGGTGGGATGCGGAGGGACAACCTTGGTCCCGCCTATCACGCTTGGGTTAGATTGAGCTCAATTAGATTGAGTAACTAGTTAGCTCAATTGGATCGAGCCTAACTATAGGCATACTCCAATAGTTGGAAAGGTAGGACAAGATCGAATTTATCAATAGTCTTGGGCGATTTAGCCAAAGCTAACTCAAGATTATTCATAAATGTTAATTTTTGATCCTATAAACAAGAGTTGCATAGAGATGTAATTGGTAATTAGTACCTACCGATCATACTAAGTCTTGGGCGATTTAGCCAAAGCTAACTCAAGGCATAGTATGATGTGGATCTTGACCTACGAGAATTATAGTTAGTTGGTGTGGATCTAGTAGTGTGGTTTTACCACATCTATGACTCGATTCTACCAAAGCCCTATAATTCAGTGGGAGCATCATTTAATTAAAGGCCTAGTTAAATGATAAATAAAATATGATACAATGGTGGATATTTATTTTCTGCATTTTATGTTGTAGATTACCATGTCAAACACGAACACTCTCTCTCTACGATCTGTTCTTGAGAAGGACATGCTCCTAGGAGCTAATTTCCTGGACTGGTACAGGAATCTGAGGATAGTCCTCACGCGGGAACGTAAGCTGTACGTTCTAGAGCAAGCAGTTCCTGATGCACCACCAGCCTCTGCCGCTCGTAGTGTTAGAGATGCTCATCAGAAGCATCTAGATGACGCGTTAGACGTGTCATGCCTAATGCTATGCTGTATGCCTCCTGAGCTTCAGAAGCTACACAAGAAAATGAATGCTTTTGATATGATTGGTCATCTCAAGCAACTATATCAAGGGCAGGCAAGGCATGAGAGGTTTGAAGTGACTCAGGCCCTCTTTTCATGCAAGATGAAAGAGGGAACCCCTGTAGGAACTCACGCACTCCAAATGATTGGGTACGTCGAGAACCTCGAGAGGTTGGGGTTCCCTTTGGGCCAAGAGCTGGCTACCGATCTGATCCTGCAATCGTTGCCGGTGAGTTACCGTCAATTCGTCATGAACTACAACATGAACGAATTAGACAAACCACTGCCCGAGATACTCAACATGTTAAGAACTGCTGAGCCTAATCTCACCACTGCCAAGTCCAGTACCGTCCTAATGGTACAAAGGGCAAGGGTAAGGGCAAGTGGAAGCCCAAAGGTAAGGGTAAGACCCAAACCAAGGGCAAAGCCAGCTCTTCAACACTCAAACCTAAAGGTGGGGTTGCTAAGGATGCTACCTGCTTCCACTGCGGTAAGACTGGGCATTGGAAGCGGAACTGCAAGGTATACCTGGAAGATCTGAAGAAGAAGAGAAGTGAGACTTCTACTTCAGGTATAAATGTTATAGAAGTCAACCTTTCTATTTCTACATCATGGGTATTAGATACTGGGGTGTGCTTCTCACATTTGTACTAATGTGCAGGCGCTGAGAAATAGCTGGGCATTGGCCAAGGGCGAGGTGGACCTACGAGTAGGCAATGGAGCAAGGGTTGCTGCTGTTGCTATAGGGACTTACTTTCTATCTCTACCCCCTGGGCTTGTACTGGAATTGAATAACTGTTGTTATGTACCTGTACTAACAAAGAA
>JAGFNQ010005947.1:0-48293 GCA_024364735.1 Boesenbergia rotunda
AATTGAAGTTCACCAAACTCAAGTTCAAAAACCTGGGCTCAGTGGCATTTGGAAACAATGCTACACTCAAGGTAATTGGGTCAGGTAATATTGAACTTAAATCCAATTTCATTATTAAGAAAGTTCTATTGGTGAAAACTTTATTTTAACTTACTTAGCATAAGTCAGTTATGTGACTCTGGTTATTTAGTTACTTTCAACAATTCTAATTGCCTGATTAGAAATGCACAAGACTCAGAAATCATGCTTAAGGGCACTAGGAAAAACAATGTATACACTATAAATCTTCCCCTTATACCCAAATGCATGTTAACACAGTTAGAACAATCAAAACTCTGGCATAGGAGATTAGGTCATACCAATCTAAGAACTATCTCAAAAATTACCCAACTTGGCTTAATCAAAGGTGTCCCCAAAATTAAGAATAATGAAAACCTAATATGTGAATCTTGTAATCAAGGCAAACAAACCAAGTCTAGTCACAAATTGATCCAATCTGATCAAACCCAAACCACACTTGAGCTCCTACACCTTGACCTATTTGATTCACATGGAGCCAAGTCACTAAGTGGAAACCGATACTGCTTAGTGATAATTGATGACTACTCTAGGTTCACCTGGGTCAGGTTTCTAAAGACCAAAGATGAAACCCTGAACCTATTTAACAACTTTTGTAAATTGATTGAAAATCAAAATGATACCAAAATCAAAAGACTTAGGTCTGACCACGGGGGAGAATTCGAGAATCAAAGATTCGAAGAATTCTGAAAGTAAATGGATATAAACACGAATTTTCGTGTCCTAGAACTTCCCAACAAAATGGTATAGTAAAAAGGAAAAATAGAACCCTACAGGAAGCTGCTAGGGTTATGCTCAATGAATTTGACCTACCTAACCATTATTGGGCAGAAGCAATTAGCACAGCTTGCTATATCCAAAATAGGATTCTACCTAATAAAAGGTTAAATAAAACACCCTATGAACTTTACTACCATAGACTTCCAAACCTACACTATCTTAGAGTCTTTGGATGTAAAGTCCATATTCTTAATACCAAAGACTATCTTGGAAAGTTCCAATCCAAGTCAAACCCAGGTATCTTCTTAGGGTATTCTACAACAAGTAGAGCTTATAGAGTCTACAATAAGATAACTAAGAAAATTGAAGAAACAACCAACTTAATATTTGATGAAGAAATTAACCCAAAATCTGATAATTCTGACTTAGCTTCATCAAATACTGATCAAGAAGATAACTCTGAAACCCCAATTGAACCCTTTAATGACTTAACAATTGAACCAACTTCTGAATCAGTTGAACCAACCAATGAACCCAGAACTGAACCTATTGGACCAGCTGGACCTAAAGCTGAGCCAAATACTAGAAAAACCAAGAAACCCAGACTAAGTCACCCAGCTGACCAAATCGTAGGTGATCCAACCTTAGGAGTCAGAACCAGAGCTTCCTATAGAAATCTTAGTCAAATAGCCATGATTTCAAAGATTGAACCTAAGACTATTGAGGAAGCCCTACCTGATCCTGACTGGATCCTAGCCATGCAAGAAGAGTTAGCCCAATTTGAGAGAAACCAAGTCTGGGAGTTAATACCTAAGCCTAAGGGCAAATCTGTAATTGACACCAAGTGGGTATTTAGGAATAAGTTAAACGACCAAGGTGAAATAGTCCGAAATAAAGCCCGCTTAGTAGCTAAGGGATTCAGTCAAGTAGAAGGGTTGGATTATGATGAAACCTATGCCCCTGTAGCTAGACTTGAGTCTATTAGGATGTTACTAGCCTTTGCATCCCATAAAGGATTTAAATTATACCAAATGGATATAAAATCAGCCTTCTTAAATGGGCTTATTAAGGAAGAAGTTTATGTAGGACAACCACCAGGGTTTGAGGATATAGAAAAACCCGATCATGTCTACAAACTTAGTAAAGCCCTTTATGGACTAAAACAAGCACCCAGGGCCTGGTATGAAAGGTTATCCAATTACCTGATTTCTAAAGAATTCAAACAAGGTCAAATTGACCCAACCTTGTTTGTTAAAATTTTAGAAAAGGATATATTTATTGCCCAAATTTACGTAGATGATATAATATTTGGATCAACTAACTCTAAATTTCTAAAAGAATTTGTAACAATAATGGAAAATGAGTTTGAAATGAGTTTAGTTGGGGAACTCAACTTTTTCCTAGGGTTACAAATCAAACAAACTAAGGATGGAAATTATGTACATCAATCTAAATATGCTAAAGAACTAATTAAGAAATTTAAAATGGATAACTCTAAAAGTATAAGTACCCCAATGGCCATAAATGTGAAAATAGATAATGACCCTGATGGTAAACCAGTAGACCTAAAACTTTATAGAAGTATGATAGGAAGTCTACTATACCTTACAGCCAGCAGACCTGATATACTTTTTTCAGTAGGAATGTGCGCTAGGTACCAAACCTGTGCTAAGGAAACTCACTTAGCAGCCCTAAAACGAATTTTAAGATACATTAAGGGCACCCTAAATGTAGGGATATGGTACCCTAGGACTTCATCCTTTAAGTTATCAGGATACTCTGATTCTGACTATGCTGGTTGTAAATTAGATAGAAAAAGTACAAGTGGAAGCTGTCAACTTTTAGGAAACAGCTTAGTAAGTTGGTGCAGTAGGAAGCAACACTGTGTTGCTCTATCCATAACTGAAGCTGAATATGTAGCCTTAGGAGAGTGTGTAGCTCAACTCCTATGGATGATGCACACCCTTAAGGACTTTCAGCTAGACTACAATTAGACCCAAGTCAATATTGACAATATTAGCTCAATTAACTTAACCAAAAACCCAATACAACATTCTAGAACCAAACACATAGAAGTAAAACATCACTTTGTAAGAGATCACGTAGCTAGGGGTGAAATAGTCCTGAAGCATGTAGACTCCAAGTCCAACCTAGCTGACATATTCACTAAACCCCTACCTGAATCTGAGTTCAGCTCACTGAGAAGACAGTTAGGATTATGCTTAGTAGAGTAGAATCATTTTTTTTGGCTTCTGCCTTAATTGAAAATGCTTTAATTCATTTTAAAATGTTTTCTTTGGTAAAAATGTTTTACTTTGGTTTTAAAAATTTTTTCTTGACTTAGTTTTATTTCAAAAACTACCCCCTTCAAAACTAGGTTTTTTTCGAAATGGACTTAGCCTAGGCTCTAACCCTAGAATTGCATGCACCTATAGATCTAGAAGCCAGCATCTCACAAGCACCTTAGGGTACTTTGAGTGATAACCTAGAAAGGGTTGAGATGCTTAGGTCTTTGCCTTAACTCAAGATGCTTTAAGTCAGTGCATCTGCAGTAGTTGGGGCACTAAATACAAACTGAACAGCAATCAAGTTAAGTATCAAGTTTAGACAATCTAACTTGAACAATGCACTTAACTTGACTAACCCTAGCGAAAACTACTGTTTATAACAGTTGGTAAGTAGCAAATTGGGTTAGACACGTCCCTAAAGATTTAACTAGACTTAGGTTACAGTTTGATTCAGTACAGCAAATACTTTAATTATTGCAAAATTTTTTTTCTGCATTTTTGATATATGTCAAAGGGGGAGAGTTGGAAAGGAAACAAGGAACAAAAATTATTTTAAAATTTTTTTCCCATTGTCATCTTTAACAAAAATTGTTTTAAAATTTTTTTCCCATTGTCTTCTTCAAAAAGTTGAACTGAAAAATAATAAAATTGGTGGATCAAAGTTAGTTTTATTTCTAAACTCTGAATTATTTTGAAACTTAATGTTTTTGTTTAAAATTATTGTTAGCTTAAAGGTTTTTAAAAATCTCTTTAAAAATTTCCAACTCTGAACTATGTGTTTTGAAATTATGTTTTATAAGCTTAATGTAGTGCTTGAAATTTCTCCAAAACTGAAAATTTTCTAAGTCTGAAATTTTTCCAAAATTTTTTTTCAAACCTGAAAATTTTCTAAGTCTGAAATGTAATACCCAGTACTTTTCATATATATTAATAGGAATTTTACTAAAATTTTTCTAGTATTTTTAGAAATTAAATAGGAGGAGAAAAGGAAGAAATTTTAGGCTGGGAAGTTGGCTGTTCAGGGTATCGACTGCCATCGTGGCAGTCGACTGATGCGCGGGAGAGAAAGAAAAATAAAGAGTTAAGTGGGCGTGGAGAGATTTGATCCCGCGACCTCTCCGGTTCAAGGCTAAAGCAGAAACCAGCTGGGCTAGGGTATCAAGCACAGAAAAGGGAGGAGAGAAATAATGTTGTAGTGTAGTTAAGTTCTTTCATGAAGAGGTATTTAACCCCCTTAAGTCGCGTGAAACCCTGGAGAAGCCGTAGCGGCGCGCGTGAACAGAGAAGTGAGGCGAGGAAGAGGCGAATTCAAGGGTTCTTCTTCTTCTTCTTCTTCTTCTTCACCTTCCCCCTTGAGTAGAGAAGACCTAGGGTTGCTTCCTAGGGCTAAAGGTGGAAGCTTTTCACAAGAAGGAGGGGAAAGGATTTCGTAGGGAGTTTTTCTCCCTATTTTTGTGAGTTTCCTTCAAGACCGAGGTAAGTAAATCGCTCACCTGCAATAGGAGTAGTTTCGTTTCGAAATTCTCATTGTAGAACCCTAGTTTTCGAAAAGTAGAAGCATGGTGAAGAGAATTTTGCTATTCTATGTTTTAGCTATTAAAGTTGCATGTTTTAGCATGTTAGAAATTCAATTTGTTTGTATTGAATGTAGTAGGCCAAGCATGATGAGTTTTTATACTTTGAAAAGACCTAAAAGTGAATTTGAGTTAAGGAGCACACAAGATGCTCCATGGAAAGTTAAAGTGAGAAAAGTAAAGGTTTTAGCATGCAAACTTATGCAAAAATAAGTAAAGTGATAAGTTTAAGTATGGTAAGTAAGAAAAGTATTTTACTTTGAGAAAGAGACATGTACCGGGCAAATGTAAGGCCCATAGAAAGTTAGAAAGTAAAGTTCTAATAGGGAGCGGTGGCTAGCTACCTCGCAACTTATTAGAAAAGCGCGCATTGGTACATTGATACCATGGTACAATGTCAAGGCCTAAGAGAAAGTTGATTATGATATTTTCAAGTATATAAGTATATGAAGTGTTTTCCTTTTTAGTAAGTGTTGTAGTTCATGTGTACTTTGATACATTGCAAGCATGATAAAGTAATTCGAGTTGTAAGCGTGTTAGTTGTAAGTTTCTAAAGCAAGTAAAGTTTTTAAAGCATTCCTTGAAATGAGCATGTTTAGTATCGATATGTGATTTTTGTGAGTAGGGATTTACTTACTAAGCATTGTGCTTACTAGTTGCATTTTCCTTCTATTGCAGACAAAGGAAAAGAAAAGGTGTAAGTTGGGAGGCGACAGGACTTGCATTGGTGCTCAGTGGCGGTGGAACCGTGGAAGAGTGGTTGGGTTGAGTATTAGTAAAGTTAAATGTTTAGAAACATATAGTTTCATGTCTTAGTTGTGTTGAGTATGAATAACCTATTTTATTTCCTATTAGTAAGGTTAAATGTTTAGAAACATATAGTTTCATGTCTTAGTCGTGTTGAGTATGAATAACCTATTTTATTTCCGCATGAAGTCAAGAGTTGGTACAAACTTTAGCCTAAAGTTATATAGATTTTCATAACTTGCTAAATCCCGCAAAAGTTCTAATTTCAAGTTTATGGATTCGTTTTGATTGGCTAAATTGTTTAGAAAACTAGTATAGAGTATAGAAATGGTGTCATGATTTTGTATGGCTCGAAAGTATAGGTTTGGTGGAGTTTTGAAACAAGGCTTCGAATCTGAAAATCAGGTTTTCAGACTTACCAGTCGACTGGTACAGTACCAGTCGACTGCCCTATCGAACAGTAGCTTCTGTTCGATGCACCAGTTGACTGCCAAGAGGCCAGTCGACTGGTGCCGCGCCCAGAAATTTGCTGTGGCCGATACCAGTCGACTGGCTATATAGCAGTCGACTGGTACCATTAAAGAGAAGTGGTATAGAGCAGCTGGTTAGTGCTTTAGTGTTACAACTAAGAGTCTAGGGGTCAAATCCTGGCAAGCAAATAAAATGAAAGTTGTTTTGTTTTTTTTGAAAAAAAAAGAGAAGGAAGAAAAAAAAATTAGAGCAAGTTAAGGAAGTCAAGTAGTAGTAACTTAAAGCTTAGTTAATTAAGACGATGCTAAGGTAGAGAAGCGGGTCGTCACAGAGTGGTATCAGAGCAAAGTTCCATCCTTCCGCCACACTGACATCAAGCATCAATCCTGCCGCCTGCCAAGTAAGAAGTTCATATGTTATAGTTTTGCATGCTTTTCATTATTGACTGCTAGTATCAGTAGGTGCATGATGAAGAAGTTCATATGTTATAGTTTTGCATGCTTTTTATTATTGACTGCTAGTATCAGTATGTGCATGATGAAGAAGTTCATATGTTGTAGTTTTGTATACTTTTCATTATTGACTGCTAGTGTCAGAAAGTGAAAGATGATAAGGAAGTATGTTAGTATTATTATATACTAATATGTGCAGAGAGATAGTGAAGTAAGTTAGTAAGAGATAATGAGCATTTATTTCTTATTTATTTTCTGTACACCATAGAGCAAGAGAGATGGCAAGAGGACGTCCCAGGATTGTCCGCAACGAGGAGCAAGCTCCTAGAGAACAGGAGTCAACTGAGTCAGTACCACCCACAGATCTTCAAGGAGTGGTGGCCCAGCTTCAGAGGCAACTTGCTGAGCAGCAGCAAGTCATTGCTGCCTTGATGGCTAATCAGCAAGCCACCCCTGTTGCCACGCCAGTGGCACAAGTAGTGACACCAGCGGTGACAGAGACTCCCCCAGTACCTCTGACAAGAGAAGTGAGACAGGAAGCATATCTGATCCAGTGGCAGAGACTGAAGCCCGAGAATTTTTCTGGCACAAGTGAACCATGGGATGCTCAGGCATGGTTCAAAACGGTGGAAAGTATAATGGAGTTACTGGACTGGCCCGAGGTGGAGAAGATAAAGTGCACATCCTTCTGCCTTACTGGAGATGCTAGGATGTGGTGGGAAAGAGTGAAAGCTAAGAGGAATGTGAATCAGATGACCTGGGCTGACTTTGAAGCAGAATTTCTGGAAGAGTACTTTCACATGAAAGTGACAAACAAGCACTATGATGAATTTACTGAGTTCCGTCAAGGAGATCTGACTGTAGATGAAGCAGTGAAGAAATTCAATCGACTAGCTCGCTTGTGCCCAGAGCTAGTTAGTACTGAGAAGGAGAGAGTTAGGCTGATGCTCAAGATGCTGAGGCCCCAGATAGCTTTGAACGTGGCCGGCAGTGGTAACAGACCACAAACTTCAGAGGAGTTAGTAAGTAGTGCTTTGATCACTGAGCACTACTTAAACAGTATAAGGGTTACACGTGCGCAACAACAACAGACCTCAGCTCAGAAGTCCCAAGGGAGTACACAGAATCAACAGAACTGGAAAGGGAATTCAAGCAAGAGAAAGCAGGGGGACCAGAAGACTTCTGAGGGAAATAAAGGAGGCACCTCAAGCAAGCAGTCTAAGTATCCTCCTTGCCCAAAGTGTGGAAAGGCACATCCTGGAGCGTGTCGTCAGGGCATGAGTGGATGCCATATATGTGGAGCAGAGGGACACATGATGAAGGCTTGCCCTAACAAGTCAAGTGTTGGAGCTTGCTATATATGTGGAGTAGTAGGGCACATGGCCAAGGCTTGTCCTAAAGCAAAGCAACCTCCACCACAGTTTCTTCAGTACGGAGGTGGACCTGCTCAGCTGCACCAGATGCAGCCAGTTATGGAGGGACCTTATTACAGCCAGATGAGGATGGAAGCCCCACCAGCCACAACCAATGCCAGGATTTTCTCCATTAGCAAGGAAGATGTGGCAAATGCTCCTACTGTGGTCACAGGTCGAATACTCATCTCATCTCAGTATGCTATTGTGTTATTCGATACTGGGGCAACCCATTCTTTTGTATCTATACTATTCTCTAAAAAGCTAGGGATCCCACCAGAGAGTTTAAATCCGGAGTTTCTAATAACTCTACCATCAGGAGAAGTTATGCCTCTACTCAGAGGCTAAGGGCAGTACCAATCTGGATTTCCAACCGAGAGCTCTACAGTGACTTGGTAGTCCTTGAGATGAAGGATTACGATGTCATTCTAGGGATGGACTTCTTGAGCAAGTACAATGCTTCTATAGACTGCCGCAAGAGAAAAGTCAAGTTCACACCAGAAGCAGAACCTTCATTTGAGTTTATTGGAGACCCAAGGAGAAAGACAAAGAGGTTCCTATCTACCTTGCAAGCTCAGAGAATGTTAGAGAAGGGGTGCTCTGGTTTTCTAGCTCATATAGTGGATGCAAGTCAAGGAGAAGGATTGAAGAGAGAAGAAGTGAGGGTAGTCTGTGACTATCCTGAAGTGTTTCCTGAAGAGTTACCAGGACTCCCTCCCAATCGGGAAATTGAGTTTGAAATTGAGTTGGCCCCAGGAACCAACCCAATTTCGAAAGCACCTTATCGCATGGCGCCAGCAGAACTGAAAGAATTGCAAGAACAATTGCAAGAGCTGCTTGACAAGGGTTTCATCCGCCCTAGTCATTCACCTTGGGGAGCTCCTGTACTGTTCGTCAAGAAGAAAGATGGATCTATGCGAATGTGCATAGATTATCGAGCTTTGAATAAAGTAACCATCAAGAACAGATATCCTTTGCCAAGGATCGATGATTTGTTTGATCAGCTGAAGGGAGCTACAGTGTTCTCCAAGATAGATCTGCGATCAGGTTACCATCAGCTCAGAGTGAAGGAGAGTGATGTGCCAAGGACTGCTTTCAGTACAAGATATGGGCACTATGAGTTTGTGGTTATGCCCTTTGGAGTGACAAACGCCCCTGCGACGTTTATGGATCTAATGAATAGAGTATTCAAGGATTTTCTGGACAAGTTCGTTATTGTCTTCATTGATGATATCCTAGTGTATTCAAAGACTCAGAAAGAACATGAAAAACACCTAAAGATAGTGTTGCAAACCTTACACCAAAAGGAGTTGTACGCCAAATTCTCAAAGTGTGAGTTTTGGCTTGATCAGGTGGCCTTCCTAGGCCACATTATTTCCAAGGAAGGTATTATGGTAGACCCAGCCAAGATTGAAGCAGTTAGTAACTGGAGTCAACCAATGAATGCTAGTGAGATTAGAAGTTTTCTGGGTTTGGCAGGGTACTACAGAAGGTTTGTGGAGGACTTTTCAAAGATAGCTTCACCACTTACAGCCCTTACTAGAAAGAATAAGAAGTATGAGTGGACTGAAGACTGTGAGCAGAGTTTTCTTGAGTTGAAGAAGAGACTGACAAGCGCTCCTATCCTTACAGTACCCGAAGGTGATAAGAGCTTTGATATATACAGTGATGCATCAAAGCTAGGACTAGGAGCAGTCCTTATGCAAGAAGGTAGAGTCATAGCTTATGCTTCCAGGCAACTCAAGGACTATGAAAAGAATTACCCCACTCATGATCTGGAGTTGGCAGCTGTAGTCTTTGCTCTAAAGATATGGAGGCATTACTTGTATGGAGTGCAGTGTAAGATTTATACAGATCACCAGAGTCTGAAATATTTCTTCACTCAGAAAGACCTCAATATGAGACAGCGAAGGTGGCTCGAGTTAGTAAAGGACTATGACTGTGAGATTCTTTACCACCCTGGTAAGGCAAATAGAGTAGCAGATGCACTGAGTAGAAAGACTTGTGCCACTTTGATGTCCTTATCATCATTGGCACCACCATTACAGAAGGAGATAGTAGAGTATGGAGTGGAGATTATTGATGGACAGCTAGCCCTATTGACACTAGAGTCAACTTTGCTTGAAGAGATACAGAAAGAGCAAGCTGAGGATTCTGATATCCAAAGGATCAAGCAGGAGATGCAAGAAGGAGAGAGTAAGGAGTTTAGAGTATCTGACAGTGGGATACTCTACTATGGTGACCGTTTATGTGTCCCCAATCATGAAGAGCTGAGAAAGAAGATTCTTGAAGAAGCCCATGGAACTCCCTACTCAATGCATCCTGGTTCCACTAAGATGTACCAGGATTTGAAAAGAGGATTTTGGTGGTCAGGGATGAAGAGAGACATAGCTAAGTATGTCAGCACCTGCCTGACATGTCAGAGAGTTAAAGCAGAACACCAGAGACCAGGAGGTGTCCTACAGCCCATTCAGATTCCAGAGTGGAAATGGGAAGACATAGCCATGGATTTCATAGTTGGTTTACCAAAGACAACTAATGGCTATGATGCTATTTGGGTGATAGTAGACAGATTGACCAAGTCTGCCCACTTTTTGGCAATCAGAGTGTCTTACTCAATTGAAAAGTTAGCTCAATTATATGTGCAGGAAGTGATCCGGCTACACGGAGTCCCGAAGACCATTATCTCTGATAGGGATGGTCGTTTCACTTCACACTTTTGGGAGTGTGTACAGACCGCTTTAGGCACCAAACTGAAGTTTAGCACAGCTTTCCATCCCCAGACTGATGGACAGACAGAGAGAGTGAATCAGATTCTAGAAGATATGCTCAGAGCTTGTGCATTGGACTTCAAGGGCAGTTGGTGCAAGTATTTGTGTTTAGCTGAGTTTGCCTACAACAACAGTTACCAAGCCACTATTGGTATGGCACCCTATGAAGCTCTTTATGGTAGGAAGTGCAGATCTCCCCTCTGTTGGTATGAAGGTAGTGAGAAGAAAGAAATGGGGTCACAGACTGATCTCATAGATGATACCACAGAAGCTATAAGGAGTATCCGCCAGAGGATAGAGACTGCTCAGAGTAGGCAGAAGAGCTACGCCGATGTACGCCGTAGGCCGTTAGAGTTTGAAGTTGGGGATATAGTTTTCCTCAAAGTAGCTCCTATGAAGGGTGTGATGAGATTTGGCAAGAAAGGCAAGCTAAGTCCTCGATACGTAGGACCCTACCCAGTGACGAAAAGAGTTGGCAAAGTAGCTTATGAGTTGGAGCTACCCTCAGAGATGTCAGCAATACACAATGTGTTCCATGTCTCGATGCTAAAGAAGCATATCCCAGATGCCAACCAAGTGATTGAGCCACAGATGGTACAAGTGCATGAAGATCTCAGTTATGAAAGTCGACCTATTCAGATAATAGATCGAGCAGTTAAGAAGCTGAGGAATAAAGAGGTACCGTTAGTGAAAGTGTTATGGCTGAATCAGAAGCATGAAGAGGCAACTTGGGAAGCAGAAGATAGCATGAGGCAAAAGTATCCGGAGCTGTTCTAAGTTCGAGGACGAACTTTTTATAAGGTAGGGAGGATTGTAATACCCAGTACTTTTCATATATATTAATAGGAATTTTACTGAAATTTTTCTAGTATTTTTAGAAATTAAATAGGAGGAGAAAAGGAAGAAATTTTAGGCTGGGAAGTTGGCTGTTCAGGGTATCAGTCGACTGCCATCGTGGCAGTCGACTGGTGCGCGGGAGAGAAAGAAAAATAAAGAGTTAAGTGGGCGTGGAGAGATTTGATCCCGCGACCTCTCCGGTTCAGGGCTAAAGCAGAAACCAGCTGGGCTAGGGTATCAAGCACAGAAAAGGGAGGAGAGAAATAATGTTGTAGTGTAGTTAAGTTCTTTCATGAAGAGGTATTTAACCCCCTTAAGTCGCGTGAAACCCTGGAGAAGCCGTAGCCGCGCGCGTGAACAGAGAAGAGAGGCGAGGAAGAGGCGAATTCAAGGGTTCTTCTTCTTCTTCTTCTTCTTCTTCACCTTCCCCCTTGAGTAGAGAAGACCTAGGGTTGCTTCCTAGGGCTAAAGGTGGAAGCTTTTCACAAGAAGGAGGGGAAAGGATTTCGTAGGGAGTTTTTCTCCCTATTTTTGTGAGTTTCCTTCAAGACCGAGGTAAGTAAATCGCTCACCTGCAATAGGAGTAGTTTCGTTTCGAAATTCTCATTGTAGAACCCTAGTTTTCGAAAAGTAGAAGCATGGTGAAGAGAATTTTGCTATTCTATGTTTTAGCTATTAAAGTTGCATGTTTTATCATGTTAGAAATTCAATTTGTTTGTATTGAATGTATGTAGGCCAAGCATGATGAGTTTTCATACTTATGAAAAGACCTAAAAGTGAATTTGAGTTAAGGAGCACACAAGGTGCTCGATGGAAAGTTAAAGTGAGAAAAGTAAAGGTTTTTAGCATGCAAACTTATGCAAAAATAAGTAAAGTGATAAGTTTAAGTATGGTAAGTAAGAAAAGTATTTTACTTTGAGAAAGAGACATGTACCGGGCAAATGTAAGGCCCATAGAAAGTTAGAAAGTAAAGTTCTAATAGGGAGCGGTGGCTAGCTACCTCGCAACTTATTAGAAAAGCGCGCATTGGTACATTGATACCATGGTACAATGTCAAGGCCTAAGAGAAAGTTGATTATGATATTTTCAAGTATATAAGTATATGAAGTGTTTTCCTTTTTAGTAAGTGTTGTAGTTCATGTGTACTTTGATACATTGCAAGCATGATAAAGTAATTCGAGTTGTAAGCGTGTTAGTTGTAAGTTTCTAAAGCAAGTAAAGTTTCTAAAGCATTCCTTGAAATGAGCATGTTTAGTATCGATATGTGATTTTTGTGAGTAGGGATTTACTTACTAAGCATTGTACTTACTAGTTGCATTTTCCTTCTATTGCAGACAAAGGAAAAGAAAAGGTGTAAGTTGGGAGGCGACAGGACTTGCATTGGTGCTCAGTGGCGGTGGAACCGTGGAAGAGTGGTTGGGTTGAGTATTAGTAAAGTTAAATGTTTAGAAACATATAGTTTCATGTCTTAGTTGTGTTGAGTATGAATAACCTATTTTATTTCCTATTAGTAAGGTTAAATGTTTAGAAACATATAATTTCATGTCTTAGTCGTGTTGAGTATGAATAACCTATTTTATTTCCGCATGAAGTCAAGAGTTGGTACAAACTTTAGCTTAAAGTTATATAGATTTTCATAACTTGCTAAATCCCGCAAAAGTTCTAATTTCAAGTTTATGGATTCGTTTTGATTGGCTAAATTGTTTAGAAAACTAGTATAGAGTATAGAAATGGTGTCATAATTTTGTATGGCTCGAAAGGGTAGGTTTGGTGGAGTTTTGAAACAAGGCTTCGAATCTGAAAATCAGGTTTTCAGACTTACCAGTCGACTGGTACAGTACCAGTCGACTGCCCTATCGAACAGAACCTTCTGTTCGATGCACCAGTTGACTGCCAAGAGGCCAGTCGACTGGTGCCGTGCCCAGAAATTTGCTGTGGCCGATACCAGTCGACTGACTATATAGCAGTCGACTGGTACCATTAAAGAGAAGTGGTATAGAGCAGCTGGTTAATGCTTTAGTGTTACAACTAAGAGATCTAGGGGTCAAATCTTGACAATGCAAATAAAAGGAAAGTTGTTTTGTATTTTTTTGAAAAAAAAAGAGAAGGAAGGAAAAAAAAATATAAAGCAAGTTAAGGGAAGTCAAGTAGTAGTAACTTAAAGCTTAGTTAAGTTAAGCGATGATAAAGCTTAAGTTAGTAGATAAAAGCTGGGTCGTCACATGAAATTTTCCAAACTGAAAATTTTCTAAGTCTGAAATTTTCCAAACTAAAAATTTTCTAAGTCTGAAATTTTTCAAAACTTGAAATCTTCTAAGTACTTAACTCACACCACCTATTTTTTGAAAAACCTAGGGGGAGATTTCTTCCAGGGGGAGGGAATCTAACTTAGGATTTCAATTTTAGCATTTTTTTCCTTAACTTTTTGAACTAGGTTGCCATATATCAAAAAGGGGGAGATTGTTGGTGCAGAATGCACCTAAGTCAAACCTGTGTTTTGATATTGGCAAAAGGGTTCAAAAGTTAAGGGTTAGTTGTTGTCTAACAAGCTTCTTGAGTGTACAGGAAAAGCCCTAGCGAAGGAAGGCTAGGCACTGGCGAAGGACTGCCAGACAGAAGAAGCCCTAGCAAAGGACTGCTAGGCACTGGCAAAGGACCGCCAGAATGCTAAAGCCCTAGCGAAGGACTGCTAGGCTGGCGAAGGACTGCCAGAAGAAAAGACCTAGCGAAGGGCAGCTAGGCACCAAGCGAAGGGCAGCTTGGTAACTCAAGACCTGGCGAAGGACTGCCGGGCAAAAGTCCAACTGGAGGATCCGGTTGGCACCAAGTTAACTCTCCCGAGAGGAGTAGGTGAGGACGCGTTCCCCTTGAGGGAACATTAGGCGTCAGTTCGACCTAGGGCTCCATTTTGGAGACCAAAGTCAGAACCAAGACAGCTAAGGCTGTATAAAATAATAATATAATTGTTATTTGGACTAACCCTGGATGCAGGATCGAAGGACTGAGTATCTGCAGCTCAGAGAGCCTCAAAGGAGTGAGGCAGAAGCTGAGCAGGGCGCCCCGGACGACCAGGGCGCCCCCAAGGTCAACCCAAGTCTGTAAGAACCTCAACGCGCTTCGCCCCGCTTGTCGCGGGCGCCCCGCGTGTCTCGGGCGCCCCCACTGCCAGCTGCCGAAGCGCATCCCTGCGAAGCCGAAGAGATGAGGCTTTGACCGGTCAATCCGGGCGCCCCGAGTCCTCCGGGCGCCCCGGTCAAACCGGATCCCAAGGATAATGGGATCAGACGGCGACCGAGCTACAACCGGATCTGCTGCCACATGGGGGGCGCCCCCGTCGACCAGGGCGCCCCTAGGCCCTATATAAAGGGCCCTCGACCTCTTTCTTCAGAGCATCACTTACTGCGACGCTTCCACGCTCTTCTGCTTCCACGACACGCTCCCGAACTCTTCCAACTCGAGCTGACGATGTCCTACTGCTCCAACACTTCGATCTACACCGGACGTCAGTAACGAAGAGCTTGATTAAGTTTACTACTCTGATTCTGTAATACTTTTTATTGTAAACTTTCTCGAACGTATAGAATTGCCCACAGAAAACGGTCAACGACCGTGGGCCTTGGAGTAGGAGTCGACACAGGCTCCGAACCAAGTAAAACAACCTTGTTAGCATTGTTTTTGTGTCTTATTTTCGCTGCGCACTTACTCTTTTTAAATCCGAACGATTTGCGACATTCACCCCCCCCCCCTCTCTAGCATTTCTCGATCCAACAGATTGTTGGTGCAAGTTGCATCAATGATATTCCTCTTTAAGTGTTTTAATGTTTGACAATACACTTAAGTCAGTGATACATTGAACAGACAAAGGGGAGCAAATGAGAAATAACCTTAGCTGAAGAAAAGTCCTAGTTAATCTAGGCATCGAAACCCTAAGTCCCAGCGAAGGGCTGCAGGGCACCTAGCGAAGGGCTGCTAGGTATCGAAACCCTAAGACCTAACGAAGGGCTGTTAGGCACCTAGCGAAGGGATGCTAGGTATCGTAACCCTAAGACCTAGCGAAGGGTTGCTAGGAACCTAGCGAAGGGATGCTAGGCATAGAAGACTTAGCGAAGGGCTGCTAGGCACCTGGCGAAGGACTGCTAGGGAATGAATGTAACACCCAATAATTTTCTGGTATTATTAGGGATTTTTTAGAATTTTATAGCATTTTTTCGGATTAAAATAAAAAGAAAAAAAATTAAAGGGTCGGGTGGGGATCAATCTCGCGACCACGCGAGAAGCAAATACTTAAGCGAGTCCAAGTAACCAACTGGGCTAGGGTATCAAGCACAAAAAAGGATGAAACGAAATAATATTATAGTTGATTTAGCCCATTTCATGAGAGGTATTCAACTTCCACTTAAGTTGAGTTAAGACCCCATTAGGGCTTGAGGAGGCGCCGAGCAGGGTGGGGGCTACGAAAACAGGGAGAAAAAAAGTTTTCTCCTCCTTCTTCTTCCTCTTGAAGTAGAAAACCTAGGGCTTCTTCCCTAGGGCCAAGAAGTGGAGTTTTCTTGCAAAGGAAGAGGAAAAGAACCCTACACTAGGAATTTCGAGATACTTAGTGAGTTTTCTTCAAGAAAAGGGTAAGTAAATCACTCACCTGCAATAGGAGTAGCTTCGCATGTAATTTCTCGTTGTAGAACCATGATTTTGTGATCTAAGTGCATGCTTTGAGAATATTGTTTATTGTGTGATTTAAGTGTCTAAAGAATACATGTTTTTAGTCATAGAACTTGAATTGGAGTAGATTTTTATATGTGTGATCTAAGCATGAAAGACCAAGTTCTTGAAAAGTCCCAAAAATGAGTTTTGGGTTAAGGGCACGCAAGGTGCTCGATGAAAGTTCCAAGTGAGAAAGGTAAAGTTTTGTAGTGCAAAGATTTATGTAAAAAGAAAGATAGCTTGATAAGTATAAGCATTATGAATAAGAAAGTATTTTACTTTTGTAAAGTGACATGTACCGGGCAAAAGAGAGGCCCACAGAAAGTTAGAAAGAAGCTCTAATAGGGTGCGGTGGCTAGCTACCCCGAAACCTATTAGGGATGCGCGCATTGGTACACTGATACCAGGTACATTGTCAAGGCCTGAGAAAGTTGATTATTATTTTGAAGTATATGAGTATATGTAAGTGTTTTCAGTTTGAGCATATGTTTTGCTATGTATGTTAACATTGTTATGTTACAAGCATGTTAAAGAGCAAGAGCAAGGAAGTTAGTGGTTTAAAGTATGGCAATGCATAAGTAGCAAGTCTCAAAAGAAATTATGAGCATGTTAGATTTGCCAATGTTTTAATGCTAGTAAATGTTTTCAAGCATGATTGAGCATGATAAGTATGTGAAAGTTTCCATGTGTAAGTATTTCAAAGTGCATGTGTTTTGAAGCAAGCATTCTTTGAAAAGAGCATGTTTATCCCTTATCGTTGGATTTGTGAGTTAGGATTTACTTACTAAGCAATTTGCTTATTAGTTGCATTTCCTTCTATTGCAGACAAAGGTAAAGAAAAAGCATAAGTTAAGGAGGCGAAGGGACTTGCATTGATGTTCAGTGGCGGCGGAACCGTGGAAGAGATCATTGGGCTAAGTCTTGTAGAACATGTGTTTTGGTGTTTCGAAGTGGTAGAATGAATGACTTTGTTTAAACCTTGCATAGATACAAAGTTGGGTACAAACTCTAGTCTAAAGTTCACACATATTTTGATAGCTTATTTACTTCCGCAAAAGTCCTAATTTCAAGTTTATGAGGTTGTTTTGAATTGCTAAAATATTTAGAAAACTAGTATAGAGTATAGAAATGGAGTTATGTCTTTGTATGGCTTGAAGGTATATGTTTTGTGGATTGATGGAGATGGTTTTCAGGTCTGAAATGCAGGTTTTCATGCGTGCCAGTCGACTGGTTCAGAACCAGTCGACTGCCCTATCGATCAGTAGCTTCTGTTCGACGCACCAGGCGACTGCCAAGAGGCCAGTCGACTGGTGCCGCGCCCAGAAACTTGCTGTGGCCGATACAAGTCGACTGGCTATATCGCAGTCGACTGGTACCATTGAAAAGAAGTGGTATAGAGCAGCTGGTTAATGCTTTAGTGTTACATCTAAGAGGTCTAGGGGTCAAATCCTTGCAAAGCAAATAAAATGAAAGTTGTTTTGTTTTTTTTGAAAAAAAAGAGAGGGAAGAAAAAAAATTTTTTTTTTAGAGCAAGTTAAGGGAAGTCAAGTAGTTGTAACCTAAGGCTAAGAATAAGGCAAAGTTAAGGATTAAGTAAATGTGGCGCCTGCTTTAAGGAAAAGAGAAGCAGGCGGGTCGTCACAGAGTGGTATCAGAGCAAAAGGTTCCACCCCTCCGCCACAATGACATCGAGCATCAATCCTGTCGCCTGCCAAGTAAGAAGTTCATATGTTATAGTTTTATATGCTTTTCATTTTTGACTGCTAGTATCGGTAAGTGAAAGATGATAAGAAAGTATGTTAGTATTATTATATGCTATTATGTGCATGATCAGTATATGCTATCTAATATGAGTATGATGATAGTATGATGATAAGTTTGATGATAGTATAATGATATGACACATGATATATTAGTATGATGATAGTATGATGATAAGTATGATGATATGACATATGCCATATGAGTATGATGATATGAGTAGGATGATAGTGAAGTAATAAAATACCCTTATTGATGAAAGGTCTTTATCGAAGTAATGTTATTAGTCTCTTTATGATATAGAGTAAGAGAATGCCAAGAGGGCGTCCTAGAAAGGCCCAAAATGAGGAGCGAGCTCCTAGAGGGCAAGAGAAAGAGTCAGTACCACCACCAACTCTCTTAGAGGTGATGGCGCAGTTATAGAGACATTAGTAGAGCAACAACAAGTTATTGCCACCATGATGGCTAACCAGTAGGCCACTCCTGTTACCCCGCCGGTGGCGAATGTAGTGGCACCAGTGGTGACCGAAGACCCATCGGTTACCTCTGTAGTCCCGACATGGGGGGTAAGGCAAGAAGCATACCTCATCTAGTGGCAGAAACTAAAGCTAGGGAACTTCTCAGGCACAATCAAACCATGGGATGCTCAAGCATGGTTCAAAATTTGGGAAAGCATAGTAGAGCTACTGGACTGGCCTGAGGTAGAGAAAAGAAAGTGTGCATCTTTCTGCCTTACAGGAGATGCTAGAATGTGGTGGGAGAGAGTCAAGGCCAAGAGAAATGTCAGCCAGATGACATGGGCCGACTTCGAGACTGAGTTCTTCGAAGAATATTTTTACATGCGAGTAACCAACAAGCGTTACGACGAATTCACGAAGTCAGACAGGGAGACTTGTCCGTGGATGAAGCAGTGAAGAAGTTTAATCAGTTAGCTCATCTGTGCCCAGAGCTAGTTAGCACAGAAAAAGAGAGAGTCAGGCTAAGGCTCAAGATGTTAAGGCCTGAGATAGCGTTAAATGTGGCCAGCTGTGTTAAGAGGTCGTAAACCTCCGAAGATCTGATAAGTAGTGCTTTGATCATCAAGCACTACTTAAACAGTACAAAGACCACCAGAAATGTTGAACGATGAAGTTCTTAACAACCTTACCGTCGGGGGAAGTAATGGCCTCTACTGAGAGGCTGAGGGCAGTACCAATCTGGATTTCCAAACGAGAGCTCTACAGTGACTTGGTAGTCCTTGAGATGAAGGATTACGATGTCATTTTAGAGATGAACTTCTTGAGCAAGTACAATGCTTCTATAGACTGCCGCAAGAGAAAAGTCAGGTTCACACCAGAAGCAGAACCTTCATTTGAGTTTATTGGAGACCCAAGGAGAAAGACAAAGAGGTTCCTATCTACCTTACAAGCTCAGAGAATGTTAGAGAAGGGGTGCTCTGGTTTTCTAGCTCATATAGTGGATGCAAGTCAAGGAGAAGGATTGAAGAGAGAAGAAGTGAGGGTAGTCTGTGACTATCCTGAGGTGTTTCCTGAAGAGTTACCAGGACTCCCTCCCAATCGGGAAATTGAGTTGGCCCCAGGAACCAACCCAATTTCGAAGGCACCTTATCGCATGCGCCAGCAGAACTGAAAGAATTACAAGAACAATTGCAAGAGCTGCTTGACAAGGGTTTCATCCGCCCTAGTCATTCACCTTGGGGAGCTCCTGTACTGTTCGTCAAGAAGAAAGATGGATCTATGCGAATGTGCATAGATTATCGAGCTTTGAATAAGGTAACCATCAAGAACAGATATCCTTTGCCAAGGATAGATGATTTATTTGATCAGCTGAAGGGAGCCACAGTGTTCTCCAAGATAGATCTGCGATCAGGTTACCATCAGCTCAGAGTGAAGGAGAGTGATGTGCCAAGGACTGCTTTCAGTACAAGATATGGGCACTATGAGTTTGTGGTCATGCCCTTTGGAGTGACAAACGCCCCTGCGACGTTTATGGATCTAATGAATAGAGTGTTCAAGGATTTTCTGGACAAGTTCGTCATTGTCTTCATTGATGATATCCTAGTGTATTCAAAGACTCAGGAAGAACATGAAGAACACCTGAAGATAGTGTTGCAGACCTTACACCAGAAGGAGTTGTATGCCAAATTCTCAAAGTGTGAGTTTTGGCTTGATCAGGTGGCCTTCCTAGGCCACATTATTTCCAAGGAAGGTATTATGGTAGACCCAGCCAAGATTGAAGCAGTTAGTAACTGGAGTCAACCAAAGAATGCTAGTGAGATTAGAAGTTTTCTGGGTTTGACAGGGTACTACAGAAGGTTTGTAGAGGACTTTTCAAAGATAGCTTCTCCACTTACAGCCCTTACCAGAAAGAATAAGAAGTATGAGTGGACTGAAGACTGTGAGCAGAGTTTCCTTGAGTTGAAGAAGAGACTGACCATCGCTCCTATCCTTACAGTACCCGAAGGTGATAAGAGCTTTGATATATACAGTGATGCATCAAAGCTAGGACTTGGAGCAGTCCTTATGCAAGAAGGCAAAGTCATAGCTTATGCTTCCAGACAACTCAAGGACTATGAAAAGAATTACCCCACTCATGATCTGGAGTTGGCAGCTGTAGTCTTTGCTCTAAAGATATGGAGGCATTACTTGTATGGAGTGCAGTGTAAGATTTATACAGATCACCAGAGTCTGAAATATTTCTTCACTCAGAAAGACCTCAATATGAGACAGCGAAGGTGGCTCGAGTTAGTGAAGGACTATGACTGTGAGATTCTTTACCACCCTGGTAAGGCAAATAGAGTAGCAGATGCACTGAGTAGAAAGACTTGTGCCACTTTGATGACCTTATCAGCATTGGCACCACCATTACAGAAGGAGATAGTATATTATGGAGTGGAGATTATTGATGGACAGCTAGCCCTATTGACACTAGAGTCAACTTTGTTTGAAGAGATACAGAAAGAGCAAGCTGAGGATTCTGATATCCAAAGGATCAAGCAAGAGATACAGAAGGAGAAAGTAAAGAGTTTAGGGTATCTGACAGTGGGATACTCTATTATGGTGACCGTTTGTGTGTTCCCAAGAATGAAGAGCTGAGAAAGGAGATTCTTGAAGAAGCCCATGGAACTCCCTACTCCATGCATCCTAGTTCTACCAAGATGTACCAGGACTTGAAAAGAAGATTTTGGTGGTCCGGAATGAAAAGAGACATAGCTAGGTATGTCAGCACCTGCCTGACATGTCAAAGAGTTAAAGCAGAACACCAGAGACCAGGAGGTGTCCTATAGCCCATTCAGATTCCAGAGTGGAAATGGGAAGACATAGCCATGGATTTCATAGTTGGTTTACCAAAGACAACTAATGGCTATGATGCTATTTGGGTGATAGTAGACAGATTGACCAAGTCTGCCCACTTCTTGGCAATCAGAGTGTCTTACTCAATTGAAAAGTTAGACCAATTATATGTGCAGGAAGTGATCCGACTACATGGAGTCCCGAAGACCATTATCTCTGATAGGGATGGTCGTTTCACTTCACACTTTTGGGAGTGCGTACAGACAGCGTTAGGCACCAAACTGAAATTCAGCACAGCTTTCCATCCTCAGACTGATGGACAGACAGAGAGGGTGAATCAGGTTCTAGAAGATATGCTCAGAGCTTGTGCATTGGACTTCAAGGGCAGTTGGTGCAAGTATTTGTGTTTAGCTGAGTTTGCCTACAACAACAGTTACCAAGCCACTATTGGTATGGCACCCTATGAAGCTCTTTATGGTAGGAAGTGTAGATCTCCCCTCTGTTGGTATGAAGGTAGTGAGAAGAAGGAAATGGGGTCACAGACTGATCCTATAGATGATACGACAGAAGCTATAAAGAGCATCCGCCAGAGGATAGAGACTGCTCAGAGTAGGCAGAAGAGCTACGCCGATGTACGCCGTAGGCCGTTAGAGTTTGAAGTTGGGGATACAGTTTTCCTCAAAGTAGCTCCTATGAAAGGTGTGATGAGATTTGGCAAGAAAGGCAAGCTAAGTCCTCGATACGTAGGGCCCTACCCAGTGACGAAAAGAGTTGGCAAAGTAGCTTATGAGTTGGAGCTACCCTCAGAGATGTCAGCAATACACAATGTGTTCCATGTCTCAATGCTAAAGAAGCATATACCAGATGCCAACCAAGTGATTGAGCCACAGATGGTACAAGTGCAAGAAGATATCAGTTATGAAAGTCGACCTATTCAGATAATAGATCGAGCAGATAAGAAGCTGAGGAACAAAGTGGTACCATTAGTGAAAGTCTTATGGCTGAATCAGAAGTATGAAGAGGGCGACTTGGGAATCAGAAGATAGCATGAGGCAAAGGTATCCAGAGCTGTTCTAAGTTCGAGGACGAACATTTTATAAGGTAGGGAGGATTGTAACACCCAATAATTTTATGGTATTATTAGAGATTTTTCGGAATTTTATAGCATTTTTTTGGATTAAAATAAAAAGAAAAAAATTAAAGGGTCGGGTGGGGATCGATCTCGCGACCACGCGAGAAGCAAATACTTAAGCGAGTCCAAGTAACCAGCTGGGCTAGGGTATCAAGCACAAAAAAGAATGAAACAAAATAATATTATAGTTGATTTAGCCCGTTTCATGAGGAGGTATTCAAACTTCCACTTAAGTTGAGTTAAGTCCCCATTAGGGCTTGGAGAGGCTGCGCAAATAGGGAGCTTGGGGGCTCCGAAAATAGGGAGAAAACAAAGGTTTTCTTCCTCCTTCTTCCTCCTCTTGAGTGGAGAACCTAGGGCTTCTTCCATAGTGCCAAGAAGTGGAGTTTTCTTGCAAAGGAAGAGGAAAAGAACCCTACACTAGGAATTTCAAGATACTTACTGAGTTTTCTTCAAGAAAAGGGTAAGTAAATCACTCACCTAAAATAGGAGTAGCTTCGCATGAAATTTCTCGTTGTAGAACCATGATTTTGTGATCTAAGTGCATGCTTTGAGAATATTGTTTATTGTGTGATTTAAGTGTCTAAAGAATACATGTTTTTAGTCATAGAACTTGAATTGGAGTAGATTTTTATATGTATGATCTAAGCATGAAAGACTAAGTTCTTGAAAAGTCCCAAAAATGAGTTTTGGGTTAAGGGCACGCAAGGTGCTCGATGAAAGTTCCAAGTGAGATAGGTAAAGTTTTGTAATGCAATGATTTATGTAAAAAGAAAGATAGCTTGATAAGTATAAGCATTATGAATAAGAAAGTATTTTACTTTTGTAAAGTGACATGTACCGGGCAAAAGAGAGGCCCACAGAATGTTAGAAAAAAGCTCTAATAGGGTGCGATGGCTAGCTACTCCGAAACCTATTAGGGATGCGCGCATTGGTACACTAATACCAGGTACATTGTCAAGGCCTGAGAAAGTTGATTATTATTTTGAAGTATATGAGTATATGTAAGTGTTTTCAGTTTGAGCATATGTTTTGCTATGTATGTTAACATTGTTATGTTACAAGCATGTTAAAGAGCAAGAGCAAGGAAGTTAGTGGTTTAAAGTATGGCAATGCATAAGTAGCAAGTCTCAAAAGAAATTATAAGCATGTTAGATTTGCCAATGTTTTAATGCTAGTAAATGTTTTCAAGCATGATTGAGCATGATAAGTATGTGAAAGTTTCCATGTGTAAGTATTTCAAAGTGCATGTGTTTTGAAGCAAGCATTCTTTGAAAAGAGCATGTTTATCCCTTATCATTGGATTTGTGAGTTAGGATTTACTTACTAAGCAATTTACTTATTAGTTGCATTTCCTTCTATTGCAGACAAAGGTAAAGAAAAAGCATAATTTAAGGAGGCGAAGGGACTTGCATTGATGTTCAGTGGCGGCGGAACCGTGGAAGAGATCATTGGGCTAAGTCTTATGGAACATGTGTTTTGGTGTTTCGAAGTGGTAGAATGAATGACTTTGTCTAAACCTTGCATAGATACAAAGATGGGTACAAACTCTAGTCTAAAGTTCACACATATTTTGATATCTTATTTACTTCCGCAAAAGTCCTAATTTCAAGTTTATGAGGTTGTTTTGAATTGCTAAAATGTTTAGAAAACTAGTATAGAGTATAGAAATGGAGTTATGTCTTTGTATGACCTGAAGGTATATGTTTTGTGGATTGATGGAGATGGTTTTCAGGTCTGAAATGCAGGTTTTCAGGCGTGCCAGTCAACTGGTTCAGAACCAGTCGACTGCCCTATCGAACAGTAGCTTCTGTTCGAGGCACCAGGCGACTGCCAAGAGGCCAGTCGACTGGTGCCGCACCCAGAAACTTGCTGTGGCCGATACCAGTCGACTGGCTATATAGCAGTCGACTGGTACCATTGAAAAGAAGTGGTATAGAATAGCTGGTTAGTGCTTTAGTGTTATAACTAAGAGGTCAAGGGGTCAAATCCTTGCAAGGCAAATAAAATGAAAGTTGTTTTGTTTTTTTTTGAAAAAAAAGAGAAGGAAGAAGAAAAAAATTTTTTAGAGCAAGTTAAGGGAAGTCAAGTAGTTGTAACCTAAGGCTACGAATAAGGCAAAGTTAAGGATTAAGTAAATGTGGCGCCCGCTTTAAGGAAAAGAGAAGAAGGCAGGTCGTCACAATGAAGACCTGGCGAAGGACTGCTAGGCACCTGGCGAAGGACTGCTAGGAAATGAAGTCTTGGCCCAAGGGACTGAGCAACTTAGCTGTGCGATGACTAAGGACAGGAGGAGAGACGGGTCAGGGTTTGGGCGTCTCGAGGTCCGGAGGTATCGGAAGCTAAGCAAAAGTCCACCCGAAGGGCTGGGTGGCAACCGTCTCCTGAAAGGAGTAGGTGAAGGGCAAGTTCTCGAGGATGGGAACTTGTGCCGGTTCGACCTAGGGTTTCATGCAAATTCGAAGTCCGAACCACGTCTTTAAGGCTAACATCATATGTATCTATGCTTTGTGTTTGTGTATCTTGCAGGTATCAAGAACCGGAGACAAAGCAGGTAAACCAGGCAAAAAACTATTCTTGCAGGCTTTATGGGGGCGCCCCCATGCAACCAGGGTGCCCCCCAACTATGGGGGCGCCCCCAGACAAAGGTAAAAAGTGGGTTTTTGTGAAGTAGGCAGAACAGGTGTCAAGCGGGGCTCCCGGAGCGTCCGGGGCGCCCGGGTTCAAACCTGTATTTGCTGTTTCGACTCTGAAACCCAGATAAGCCTCCATGAGGGTGCCCGGGAGGTCCGGGGCACCCTGGTCAAAGCTATTATCAGCTGCGGCGAGGTAGGCGCATGATAAAGTTTGACCGAGTCTTCCGGGGCGCCCCCAGCGTTCAGGGCGCCCCCAGGAGGCCTATATAAGGGGCTTCGACCCCTCTGCTTCAACAACGACTTCCAAGAACCATTCCAAGCATTCTGACCGATGGAAACACGCTAGAAACGAGGCTCTACGACCGGGAGGCTCCAGGAGGAAGTGCGCGGCACTTCGGAGGTCCAGATCGGCCAAGCTTCAAACTTGTTCTATTCGGTTTGCTTTAATTACACTGCAATTAGTTTTCTATATCTTTTGATTGTAATCTTACACTATAAGTCAGGTTTCTCCGCCTCCGGAAAGTCCGGGAAGGAGACCAATAGTGGACGGGTGTTCCCGTGCATAGGCCTTGGATGTACTGACCCTGGGGGGTCGGGAACCAAGTAAAAATCCGCTGTGTCACTGTCTTGTTTCTTTTCATTCTATTTATTTTCCGCTGTGCTACTAATACTCTAAGTCCAGAACGAATGTAAGTTTTACGAAGAATTCCGAAAGAGTTTTCACGGTCGATATTCACCCCCCCCCCCTCTATCGACGGCAACGGTCCTACAAAATCATGGTAAGGCAAATATGATATACATGAAAAATATCAGATGCATCATTAAGCAAAATCTAGTCATAGTCAAGTGCATCAAAACCAGACAACTAATCAGATGCATATCAATGCATCAAAGTCAAAGCAAATGCGGCACAAAGCCATAGAATTCAATCATGAGGCATACAGCTCATAAGTCATACAAACCAAAATAGTCAGATAACATCAACCCTCAGCAGGGGCATCGTTTGATGAATCATCAATATATATAACATCCCTTGGTGGAGTGCTGCTAGAGGTCGCAGCTCCAGGAAACGTGTGATGGTACCTTTGTTTGATTTTATATCATGGTTAAAATCATATTTTAATTCATGATAAAAAAAGCAATCAAGTCTCTTCTCTCCTATGGAATAAATTTCCTTATCATGGTAAATCAACCCATGATTGATTTTATAAAATAAACCAATCCATGGTTCATTTTAATTTCCATGAAAACTAAACCAAACCTTGGTCTATTATATAAAAATTTATATCATCCATAATTTTATAAAACAAACCACACTTGGTTTATTTTATAAATTGAACCAAAAACTTGGTTCTCTCCCATTGTTGTGGCCGGCCAAGCAAAGAGGATGGAGGCCCTCTTTGGCCGGCCCATCCAAGCCACGCCCCAATGAATTAAACTTATTTAATTCATCTATTAAGTCTTCAAAAGACTTAGCCATTTTACGCTTCCGATGCATCTCTGAAAAATTCAGATTCGACTTATCGTTTGGCTCAACCAAACTTAATCTCTCTTGATTGGAAAATCTAATTTTTAACTCATTTTAAATCCCTCGGATTACTCGTAGTGCATGTGACTAAATAGGCTTTCGATTTATGTTGGTCGTCTATAATTAAACAATTATAGAACGATCATGAGTGACACCTAGTAGTACATCATGATCCCCAATTAATCGAAAGATCAACGGTTGACCTCAGAAATAATTCTGAAACCCTTCAGTAGCTATAATGAATCGTGCCCCATTTCCTTCACCATCTTATACCCACTTGGTTCAGGACATGGTCTATGAGTGTCAGTCCCCACTAGGCTGACTACATCACACCTAGCCCAAGTAACGTTTTCTCGTCCTACGGATTCTAATTACTCTCATGTATTTAAGATATTCATACTCTGAACATGTCATGCTCTGGCCAGAGGTTTCGAGTAACAATCCGATGATAGGCCTTGGGTATACATCTCCTCGCAAGGAGTGGTGAATCCTTTGTAGGCTGTTCAAACATCTCCGGGCACTTCGGCTTATACCCAATCATCCTGGGTCCACACCTCCTTGGAAATGCTTGCTTAAGATGTCAAAGTATAAGTCTCCATGACCAAGATGACTTGAACACCGCAAGTCAAAGGAACATCACACTTAAGCTACAGTAAGAAGTTCACTGATATATCTATATGTAGACTACCATATGAAGTTTTACAGCCAGTCACTCCAATGAACTAGTTCCCTTAACTAGCATTCATGTTTATCTTCGGACATCTCAATGTCACCAGCCAGTGAGAATCAGCTGATTAGAGAATAACCCATGCTAGTCTCAACAGAATTGATAGTGTCCGTATTTATCAATTCATCGACTAGGGACAATTTCAATACTCTACAATTGCACATGTAGAGATAATCACTAGTTGTGAATTCATCACAAATTCTCTCATGCTGTGAATTGTATTGCTGACATTCAGTAAATGAGTTTAAGATCTCAATCAAATACACAAACATGTATACTCAAATAGTGAATATTCATTTATTAGAATAAATGATTACAATCATAAGGCGATTGCCTTAGGAGACTTCTCTCATATCACTAACACAAAGAAGCATCATTTGTGTCCTTAATGTCTAGGACTGATGTTAGATAATCTATGACACCTAGGGCCTAAAGGAGAGTAGTCAAGGCATGGGTGCCTAAGTTTTGCTTAGTAGGTGCTTTAGGTCCCAAGGTTTGGGTACCTAAAACTTCTATTTTTTGTATTATGTATGTTGTGATTGAGGGGGAGCATCTATCAACTTGGTTCGTTGATAGTGGATGCTCCAAACACATGACTGGGGATAGATCATTGTTTACCACACTTCAAAGAAAATGTAGAGGTAATGTTTCCTTTGGTAACAATGATAGTCTTAAGGTCATAGGAATAGGTGACATTCAAATATCCGAATGTCTTAGGATTAAGAATGTTCTTCTAGTCAAGGGGATGATATTTAATCTCCTAAGTGTCAGTCAATTGTGTGATGCGGGTTACACAACTGATTTTCAATCAAGTCAATGTCTAGTTAGACAACATGACAATGTTGACACGGTACTAGTAGGAACAAGAGTAGATAACATTTACCAAGTTTCCTTTGAAAGTGCTACTAATGCTTTTGCTAAGTGTCTCATGTCAAAAGACGATGAGTCCACCCTTTGGCACCGGAGACTAGCACACGTGAACATGAAGAATATCCGGAAGCTAGCCAACAAGGGATTAATTCGTGGCTTACCAAGCATCAAGTATGAAAAGGACAAACTTTGTGATGCATGTCAAATGGGTAAGCAAACAAAATCTGCACATAAAGGTAAAAGCACTGTAAGTACTTCTACCGCATTGGATTTACTTCTTATGGACTTGTTTGATTGTAGCACTATCATATCTTTGAATGGAAGTAGATATTGTTTTGTTATCATTGATGATTTTACTAGATATACATGGACTTATTTTCTTAAATATAAGGACCAAACCTTAGATGTTTTCATTTCTTTTTGTAGAAGAGTTGAAAATGAGAAATCATCAACTATTAAGACAATAAGAAGTGATCATGGAGGTGAATTTCAAAACCAACGATTTTTAGAATTTTGTCAAGATAGAGGGTATAAACATGAGTTCTCCACTCCTAGAACACCACAACAAAATGGTGTTGTAGAGAGGAAGAACCGTGTTCTACAAGAGGCTGCACGAAGCATGCTCAATGAGTACTCATTACCAGGGTATTTATGGGCCGAAGCTATAAATACAGCTTGCTACGTGCAAAACCGAGTCCTCATCCATAGGTTCTTAGGTAAGACTCCCCATGAACTTTGGTTTGGAAAACCACCTACGGTTAAACATCTTAGGGTGTTTGGTTGTAAGGTGTTTATCCTAAACACCAAGGACCACCTTGGAAAGTTCACGGCAAAGGTTGATGAAGGGATACTGGTCGGGTACTCCCTTATTAGCAAAGTCTACCGAGTCTACAACAAGAAGTCTAGATTGGTTGAAGAATCTTCTGATGTTATCTTTGAAGAAATTTGAAGATCAAATGATCAATCAAAAGATATTGAAGGAGCTCAATTCGAACTCAGGCAACTGGGTTTGGATGAAAGTCCAAATGTTATAGATGGTGGTGATGAGTCTGATGACGGTGAGCCTAGACAACACATAGATCAGCTGGATCCTGAGGCTGAGCCGGTGTCTAGTGAAACTATTCAAGAAGCACCACCAACTCCTAGGACAACTAGGTTAGCCTCTAGCCATCCCCAAGACCAGATTGTTGGAGACATCCATCATGGGGTTAGGACTAGATCATTCTTTAGGAATGAGGCTAATGAAGTTGCCCTAATTTCCGAAATTGAACCTAGAAAAATTGACGAAGTATTAAATGATCCCGATTGGATCATTGCCATGCAAGATAAACTAGGTCAATTCGAAAGAAGTCAAGTGTGGGACTAAGTCCTTAGACCCAAGAAGATCACAATCATTAGAACCAAATGGGTCTTCAAAAATAAACTAAACCATAAGGGAGAAATCATAAGAATCAAGGCACGCTTATTAGCCAAGGGCTACAGTCAAGTTGAAGGCCTTGATTATGATGAGACCTATGCTCCCGTGGCACGATTAGAGTCCATCCGATTGATGCTTGGATTGCAGCACATCGGGGTTTCAAGCTATATCAAATGGACGTCAAATCGGCCTTTCTAAATGGTTTAATAAGGGAAGAGGTCTATGTCGAACAACCTCCGGGGTTTGAGAGTACCGAATTCCCAAACCATGTATTTAAGCTCAAGAAGGAACTTTATGGCCTTAAACAAGCACCCCGAGCTTGGTATGAGCGGTTGTCGATGTGCCTAATTCAAAAAGGCTTTGTTAGATGCCAAATAGACCCTACACTGTTTCTACGTAGAGACGGTGACGATATATTTGTATCCCAAGTATATGTCGATGACATTATTTGTGGCTCAAACAACAAGGGCTATTTAAATGAGTTTATTGGACACATGGAGAGTGAATTTGAAATGAGTCTAGTGGGAGAGTTGACTTTCTTCCTTGGACTTGATATCAAACAAATCCAAGATGGGATCCATGTGCACCAATCAAAGTATACTCAAGAGATGCTTCGAAAATTCAATATGAGTAATTCAAAAGAGGTAACCACTCCCATGGTTACAAACACAAGATTAGACAATGATGAGAGTGGTAAACCTGTTGATTTGACTCAATATTGCAGCATGATAGGTAGTCTGCTATACCTCACAGCTAGTCGATCTGATATACTTTTCGCTGTGGGTATGTGCTCTAGGTATCAAGTTTGTGCCAAGGAATCTCATTTGATTGCTGTCAAGAGAATTTTGAGATACCTTAAGGGCACAATAGGAGTTGGTCTATAGTACCCCCGTGCCGAATCTTTTGACCTAATTGGCTACACCGATTCCGACTATGCTGGATGCAAGTTGGACTGGAAAAGCACAAGTGGGGGTTGCCAATTTTTAGGATCATCTCTAGTTAGTTGGTCAAGTCGGAAGCAACATTGTGTTGCTCTCTCCACGACCGAGGCAGAATATATCGCCATGGGAGAGAGTATATCGCAATTGTTGTGGATGATTCATACTCTAGAGGACTATGGATTAAGCTACAAAGGTGTGCAAGTGTTGTGTGACAACATTAGCACAATTAACCTAACCAAGAATCCGGTTCATCACTCTAGAACCAAACATATTGAAGTGCGTCACCACTTCATTAGAGATCATGTTACTAGAGGAGATGTTGTACTCTCATATGTAGAGTCCAAATCAAATTTAGCGGACATTTTCACTAAACCACTCCCCGAAAATGAGTTTAGCTTCTTAAGAAGGGAGTTGAGAATGTGTCGCGCTTCATAGACATCAAAATGCATTCAAAACCCTTGATGATCAATTCGAATTGTTGGGAAACAAATGGGTAACTTGCGGATATCTCACACAAACTATAAGGTTTACCAAAACGTTTTTATTTGCTAGAAATGGAGTGAGATGCTAGGATCAACTTAATTTCTCAAAATGTCAATGCATCCCTTGAGGAATTAGGTTGACGAGATAAAAATCACTTCGGTGACCAAGTATGGGGAAAACCAATGCATAACATATGTGTACTTGGCTCCATGATCATACTTGGACATTCCAATCAAGGAAACTTGATTGGAGACTTGAATTTGATACAAACTTGCTTGAATGTTTGTTGTTTGAGTTTGACTCCACTTGGGTGGAGCAAAGTGATTTGTCAAAACCATAAGGACCTTTGATCCTTCTTCAGGGATCAATCTTAGTCAGGGGACCACTTCCAAGATCGATAACTTTCATCAGATCTTATCAGAAATCATTTGGAAGTTGAAATTGAAAGTTTCAGATCGTATCAGGGAAATTCAGGGATCCTGATCGGTCACCGGACCGATCAGGAGTATGTCTGATCGGTCCAACGGACCGATCCAGCTCCTTCACGAGAAATTGTCAAAACCCACTGTGTTGTTCTGGATCGATCCTCGGACCGATCAGGCGCACTCTGTGGTGATCGGTCCACAGACCTATCAGAGGGATCACAGAACACTTCGCGAAAAATTGACCAAACATTCTGTGTTGGCTTGGATCGGTCCCCGGACCGATCTGGCACCCTGTGGTGATCGGTCCACAGACCGATCAGGGGGCTCATGGAAAAACCTCCAAACCTACTGTTCGTTTCCTGATCGATCAGCCGATCGATCAGGGGTCTACCTGATTGGTCACCCGACCGATCAGGACTAGGCCAGTCCGATCAGACCAGAGCCTGATCGGTCCGAGCGCTCCCAGATCGAACGGTGATCCATTCGATCACATTAAATTTTGGTTGGTAGACCGATCCACCAACCTATTAACTTCGTCCGAAACCCCTAATCTCCCAAGCCCTACCGCCGAATCTCACTTCTTGCGGATCCTCATCTTGTGCGAGAGCTCTTCCTGCGTCTTCCTCTTCCTTGCGCGTGAGTTCCACTTCTCCTCGTGCGTGACAGTTCTTCTTCTTGCTGTTGGTGTTCTCAGCAACCTCGAGCAGCAAGCTTGTCTCTGGCGTGGTGATTCTCTCTTGCGCAAGTCTCAGCCACATGCTTTCTCCAACCAACTCGCAAATGGCACCTATGTAAGGGTTTACTTCTTTCATCTTGTTGCTCCCTTCAAATATCATAATATGTGGTGAACTAACTGTGATGTTTGTTCTTGGGGCTTCCTTGGGTGTGTGCTGTGTGTTTTCCTTGATCAAATCTTGGTTCTTTGATTAAACCTATGTTCATATGATCAATTCCATCTTGTGTTATAATTCAATCTTGTGTTGTCATTACATGATCAACCCTTATCAATTATAATCTCACTTCATTTGATTCAATTGTTGCCATGATCTATTCAAACCCATTAGAAAATCATCTAAGGGCAAAGAACCCGTGGAAGAAAGCTCAAAAGGCAAAGGCCCTTCATCATCTACACCCCCTTCAAGACCTCCACCACCTCCACATACCAGATTTCAAAATTTTCATTATGTGTTAGCTTTTCAATGGCACACTTTCAAACTTATGCCATGTCGAACTATGGACCAAACCTTTATTTACGAACATTGTCCGACAGTACGGTAAATCATTGAACACTATGAACTTCAAACACTATGAACTTCAATCCATTCTTTTCCTTGAGAGGCTAATCAACTTTGATTTGGTCTCTGAATTCTATAATAACATGGTCAGTAGAGAGGACTCGGGATGGAGGATAGGTGTCGCCAGTATCAATCTCGATTTCAACAAATCAGACTTCATTGCATTTCTTAATTGTCGACGATCGGATAATGATATTTCACTCTACCCTTATCTACCGAATCCTTTACCGGTTCCTTTCGATGGAGTTACACCTGACTCTATTCATGAGTACATCTTTGGTCATCCCAGGCCAAGGGATCACGGTGAGCCCGCCGATGATTTCCCTACATTTGCTGCTCTCCGCCTTTCCCCCATAGATTATGCCTTGTTTAAGATTATCACTAACTGTCTCATCCCTACTACTTCAAAGCACATAGATGAAATTCACCCATTCCACTGCTTGATGCTCTACGGGATGCATCAACAGTTAGACTTTGACCTAGTGACTTCCGTCTATTTCTCCATCATTATCCACAGTCAGATGTATGATAGAGCTCAAATTTACTAATTAATTTGTCACGAAATGTATGGGCTCATCAAATTTAAAATATATCAATGAAATGAATTGCTGGAAACCCTTTTTACAATCAAAAGTATGAAAATGTAATATAGGGGCCACAGGTCGTATTTTTCTCGGGGACTAGTTGTCGTGTTTGACTCGCGCTTGTATTTAGGTGTCGTTTGTGAATTTCGGGTTTCAAACAAAGATTTGGGTTCTAAATAGAAATGGAATCACAACGAAAATAAAGGAAAACTCAACCATGGATCTGAACAAGTGATAGCAAGTTATCATTCAACCAAAAAGACCACTTATTCATCTAAAGAACTTAAGCAATTTTTAAAAAGTGAATCTGATCTCAAATTCAGCAACAAATACGAAGCAATGATGCAACAAAACAGTGGATACAATTTTCAGAAGCAAGCCAACTTAGATCAAATGCTATCTATGAAAATTCAGCAATCAAGCTTTGGACAATCACTACACAACTAGCCACAAAGTCCGGAGGTAAACCAATGCATAGAAACTCAAGGATTCTAAAGATGATATCAATAGACTTCAGTAGCTGTCCTACACTAGAAAAACTGGTGTAAATCTGATACAAAGCAGTGTTCTAACAACTTGGCACACAAGATGAAACTCTTGTGCCAAGGGCTGAATTTTTGGTGCCAAAAACTGATTCTAACAGTTGGGATTGCAGCTGATCAAATGCGATTTGAGAAAACAAACTCTCAATGAAAAATTTGTCAGGAATGGAGGAAGAGTTTCAGATCAAACAATTCACTTTAGATACAAACCTAAAACTCAAAATGCATGTGCAGAAGTGTAGAGAAGTCAGGAATTCAACACCTAACTCTGTACTCAGAACTCACAAACAAATTAAGATCCAGTTAACACAATCGACGTTCAAAAGGGAAGTCAGATGGCTCAAACCAAAGCTCAGTAAGTAGATTAGTAAGTTCAGAAATATAGCAAGCATTTGGCACAAACTGAACTTGTAATGTGCAGAAATAAATCTGCAGAATTTCAGAAAACCTTTGGGCATCAGTAAGCTACAAATTGATTGCCGAAATTAACCCAGCAGCGAGTGGATGTGAAGTAGGCTGATATAGCAGTCAATAAATGCAGAACTAACTCCATTGAAACAAACTTGCCCTAACCCAATCATGATATGCAGAAATAAAGTTGCAGAATTCAGAATTGTTGATACGCAGGCTGTGACAAGCTAAAAAAAATTCAGAATTAAAACTGAATGAGAAACAATTCGAATCTAATGAATTATCACACTAAAGATTGTCTCAAATTGCAAGGAATAAGCTAAACAAGAATCGAATTGAATTTAAACTGAAAAACTCGAAACTAAACAGAAATCTGCACAATAGACTGATACGGACTGCACCACTGATACGCAAGTAGACAATTGTAAAGCAATTGAAATTAAATGAAGTATTAACTAGATAAGCTAACTAACTACTGACAGAAACAAATTTGAACCACTAATTAAACAGAAACGACTCCAAACCAAACTAAGGTAGCTGATACCAACATTCAAAAACAGAACAGACGGCAGAATTTAAATTACAGCTAAGAAAACTGAAATTAACTACGGAAATCTAAACTCAATCACTCCCTAAGCTCGAAATCTTCTTGGTCGTCAATCAAGAGCCGGCTTCGAACCCCTAAGCACAGCAAATCAGAGGAAGAACAGCTTCAATCGATCACTCTGCTCAAATTGCGCAAGCTGGGAATTTCGATCCAATTTCCTTGGCCTCAGTCGATGGTGGTTGCTATGGTGATTCGCGGACCACCTGGGCTCAACTGAGAACCCCTACAGCCGGCTCAGATGGTCGGAAATGGCTTATGGAAGAGGCGCAAGTGGCTGGACTGCTGAGCTGCCGAAACCCTCAAACAACCCTCTTCCGGTGCGAATTTGAGCTGAATTCTCTAATGAAGCTATCCCCAATGACTCAGATATTGATCCAAGGTCGAGATTGAGTGGTCGCGCCCCTTTGGATTGAAGAAACAAGCAAAAAAAACTGAAGAACAGCTGAAGAGGATGAACAGTGCGGCGGAGACGCGACAACGCTGAACGCTGGAAATTTTTGATTAAATAGGAACTAATGGACGGCTCAGATTGATCGGAGGAGATCCAACGGCTGATCTTGCTCTGATTGGAGCCAAACTTTTATGATGATGATCTGGGGTCAGGATCTGCCTTGTGGTAGCTCGGATCCTCCAGATATGCAACGGATGGTCCAGATCAACTCTATCTGTGATTGGACGCTCTAGAGCCCTCCTTGCTTGATCCAACGGTTGATTGAGCTCTGATTGGATTGAAACTTTCAGATCTTGATCATAGAGCTTGATCAACCCTAACCCTAGCTCGGATTGCTTCAGATCGTCCCGGATGGCTCAGATCTAGCCGCTCTTGAATCGGACGGCCCGGATTAATCGTAGGCTTGATAATTCGATCCGGTTCACATCCGACTCAAGTTTGACCCAGTATACCCTAGGTCCAGGATCCTTTCATGCCTACAAAAATATATCAGAAAATTAGTGGCCAAATAATCCAAAAAAATATGTAATTTTGCAATTAAGTCCAAAATAATAGAAAATCCTAAAACCTAGGGTAAAATCACAATTAAACAATAAAAACATGGATCAAACATGGATTTTAGCACTTAAAATAATCAATAAAATGGTGTTTATCAACTCCCCCACACTTAACCTTGAGCGTCTCGCGAAACAACTAAATAAGTATCCCTTAGGCTCTCTTAAGCATAATTAGAAACAAATGAAAAGAAATTACCTAGGGTTGCCAATTCTCATAAATCTAAGCTCTATGGATTACTATCTTGTCCTTAAATCAACAACTTAGCCTTTTCATCCATCATGAATCATTGAGATGAATTTAAATCTCTAGCCTTTCAAGGAAAATTTGGTGGCTCTCTTCTTAACTTCTAATTTGATGATGGAAGTGGAGCTCACTCTTACACATATGCTTCTTGAACTACCATAGGCTTGCTCATTATCTAATCTCTACCATTAATCATGATTTAGGATCAACAACTATAAAAACGAATGAAAACATGGAAAATGGTGAGAAATGAAATAAAGACTAAGAAAATAGAAAATTTTGATGGAGTGGAAGACTTGGTTGTTTAAAAATGTTTCCAATTTGCTTTGCCCCTCTTGACAGTCCTCTAATGATATCAAAAGTATGGTGGAGTGAAACTTGAATAAATTCCTTTGATTTGGATGAAAATCCCTTCCTTGGTTTCAATGTGCCAAGTTTTCCTTTTGTGTGCCATTTGCTCTTTTCTCTTCTTCTTTCATCAAATCTTTTTCTTTTTCTTTCTCTCTAGTGGATTCAGAATGTAATGGAGCAAAGAATTTGATTTGGATGTGAGAAACTTCACTTGATTTCATGGTGCCAAAGTTTCAAAGGTGTGCCACTTGGTTTCCTTGTTTTTTTTTTTTCTGTTTTTTTTTTTTTCAAACTGTCTGCTTCTTCTTTATATTCTGATTTTTTTTCTTTCTTTTCTGCACTGAAATTTGCTCCCCAAGAAGTTGAATTTAGCTAGAAACTTTTGGCCAATTCTGTTTAACTTCAGCTATGCCTTGCTGAATTAAGAAAACCAAGTTCAGTTTTGTATTGATACAAAACTGTGCTAGGACTGCTTAAGTTTCAAATCTGCCCAGCTTCCTTGGATTTTTTCCTTTCTGTGTTCTGAAGAGAACATCCACTCAGCCAATTCAGAATTTGGCTTCAGCAAGTTCTTCATTCTATAATGCACAACCTTGTAAACCCAAATTTCAGCTCCTCTTGATACAAACTGTTTTTGGGATATCATCATTTAAGTCCTTGTAATTCAATTCTGAATTTTCCAATACATGTTCAACAACATTCTTTCAACAGAATTCAGCATCTTAAAGCTTACTCCGAGTTCAGTTTTCATTCATTTCAGTAGCTCCAAATCAGCCTCGGCAGATTGCATGCTCCATGGCTTGATAACCTTGCTTCCTCACTATCTTTAGGTGCCCTGTTTCTGTTTCTTCTCTGCTGATTTCATTCAGCAGTTTCAATTCTTCTCCCAAGAGATTTTGTTCAATTGAAAATCATTCTACAGGTTCGGTTCAAGGCAGCAAGGCATTTCTGATTTAGACAGCATGAATTCAATTGGAAATTGGCACAAAACTTCTTTACTAGCTTTCCCCACTGATTATTTTCGAATGCAGAAATTTTACAGCAGCTTTACATGGATTTTTCAGCACTTTGCAGCTTCAATTCAGATTGTAGCACATGTTACTGATCTTCCTAGCAAGGCACAGCTGCAATTCAACTCAAACTGTCCAAAACAGCTTTAGCACATCTTTATCTTCAACTTTCTGACTTTTCTGCAAAGAATAGCTGCATTCCAAAATTCATACAAAAGGTTGCTGATCTTAACTTCCCAAATTCTTGATCCAAACCTCTTTCGACTCAAGTTATTCTTCACAGAAATTTTTTTCTTTTGCTTTGGCACAATTTCCTTCCATTTCCGTGCCATTTTTTTTTTTTTTCATTTCATTGCAGATTTTGTTCTTCTTTTCTTTTCTTGCGTGCCAACTCTGATCTTCAAAATGTGATAAGGAATCTTGATCACAAATTGCTTCCATCTCTTGCTCTCCAATTGATCTCCAAGGCACCTTTTAACTTCAACTTGGCAAAATTTTTTGCTTTTTTTTTGACATGAAATACATCCAAAACTTTAGTCACTCCCCCACACTTAAATCTTTGTCCGTCTCGGGCAAAATAACATTAGAAACATTCTCAACAACAAGTCCAAAGGGAAGTGAGGGTAAGAAAAAGAAATAAGTAGAGAAAAAAAAAATGGAATGAACATGATTTTCTTCTAAAATGGATATGGAAAGGAAAACAAATGAATTAGCCTCTATAGATGTGATCCAATCAACGAAATATGGTTTTGAAAGAACCTAAGCAAGTTCTAGAATTCAATAACATATGTGTATCACAAAATAAGGCTAATCTCACTAGGTAAAAATAATTCATCCCAAGTCCTCAATTAAGAATCTAAAGCAAGTAGTACTCAAGCATCCAAGATTTCATCCATGAACTCAAATCTTAAGTTTTAACAACCAAATTTAATTTATTTTCAAAAGACTCTAAAATGCTATGGAGATAACCTAGAGGGACACTTTTATTTCTACTCATGCAAGAAAAAGTGACAAAAGGAATAACATGCATTTATTTACAAGGACTCAGTTCAAAGGAAAATTCTAATTCTAGGAAGCATGGAAATGAAAAATGAATTAAAAGTAAATACAAGAAAAATCAAACTCCCCTTTATTCTGGTGGACGGAGTCGATCCAGAAGGAGCATCCACCGTGGTAGTGGAGGAAAATGGGTGGCTGGGAGATTTGGAACTCCCCCACACTTGAATTTCACAATATTTTGCTCTGGTGGCCTCAGGCGATTCAGGTTCAAGAGCCATTCAAGGGATGGAGTGCTTTTAATTAAAGTCAGATCATCTCCTCCTTGATGCCCTTCAGAAGTCCTTCCAGGAGGCTGGAGTCTGTTCAGTTGGAGTACCCACTCCTGAAGTCTTCTGGACCCTGCAAAAACATGTAATACCTCTCTCAAGCGTTCAGGGTCAGAAAGAAATGATATAAGTTCAGTTTCTGCATGAAATAAATCCAAATCTACATCATGTCCAATTAAATCAATTTGTGGTGCCTCAATAAAATTTTCAAAATCATTTTCAACAAAATTTTCATCCAGGAGCTCATCACAAATAAAGAAATCAATTTCTGGCTCATCAATAGAAATTTCATAATTATTTTCAATCAAGGTTATATCAAGTGATGTGTCAGAGCCAATCAAATCAATATCAGATATCTCCAAAAGTCTTTCACATTCATTCTCAGCATATGACATAGCAAGAGATTCATCAAAATAAATAACATCAAATTCAGGCACTTCTAAAAAAATTTCACTATCCATATTCACAAAAGATGTATTAAGTGATTCATCATAAAAAACTACATCAATTATGGGTGCCTCTAAAATTATTTCACCACCCATATTTACAAGAGATGTATCAAGTAATGCATGATGATCAAGGAAATCAATATTTGGTACCTCTATTGGATTTTCACAAACAATCTCTACACAAGGTATATCAATAAATTCATCAGAGTCAATAGAATCATCCCTAGGTACCTCACTGAATTTTTCTGAAGAAGGAGGAGAAATACTTACCTGAGCGTGCTGGATAATACCTGAAGGGTCTATAATAGTAGATGTGTCTGTGGTCTCCTCCTGGTTATGTTCAAGCTCCTCTTCAGCCTCAGGCTCTGGTGGACAATCAACTGGTGATCCTTGGGTGCTTGCTTCCACCAAGCAAGTCCCTACACTTTCTGGTTCATTCTCTAAATCTTGTGGTGGTCCCTGGGGCTTAGTGCAGTCCCCTACACCTATTGAATCATCTCCTCTACATGTTTCTTCTGTAATATCTGCAACAACAGTGTCAGAAAAATTAGGACCATCAATAACACTATCATCAGAAAATAAAAGTCTAGAATGGTCCTGTGGAGCTTCAATTTCTTCTTCTTGAGCTGAAACATTTAAAATTGGATTTTGAATAGGAGTCTCCGGAGGAATGCATGCTCTAGGTGCCCAGACTTTGATGAGTACGTCATCTTCTTCTTCTTCTATCAAATGTGCAAGATTACTTGAAGACGGACTTTGCCATGCACTAGGGTCACCTTGATTCATTTGACTAGAAATTTGTCCAACGCCTCTTTCGATGTCTTGAAGCCTTTGCTGTTGTTGATGATATTGTACAACTAATTGATAAATTTCCTCCATTCTTTGTTGTTGTTCTTGTTGTTGTTGGATTTGTTGACACATCTCCATAATCCTTTGGTGTAGAGCCTCATGCTCTTGTTGGTCTTGAAAAGTCATATAAGGCTGCTGAAAATCAAGAGGAGGCTGTGAATTCTGAAATGGAGACTGTGGGAGCTGATCAAATGGTTGAACATGCTGAAAATTTGGTTCACAAGTTGGTGGAGATTGCTGGAAGTTGTAGCCCTGAAAATTCTGATTTTGAGCTGGAAAATTAGGTGCCGAAGGCTGAAAATTCTGCCCTTGAAACCCTTGATTGTAGGGCTGTGAAAACTGGTTCAAGGGCTGTGTAGGCTGAAAATTTTGTTGGTCTTGTGCTGGAAAAACTGGGAATGATTGAAAACTTTGCTGCCCTTGATTGTATTGCTGGAATTGAGGTTCAAAATGCTGAAATGGTTGCTGAAAATTGGGCTGAAATTGCTGAAAACTGGGCTGAAAATTCTGGAAAATTGGCTGCCCGTTCTGAAAATTCTGTAAATTCTGGAAATTGCTGGAATTTGGCTGAAATTGTTGGAAATCTTGCTGTGGTGGCTCGAATTGTTGAAATGGTAGCTGAAACTGAAAGTTTGGTTGCTGAAAATTAGGATAGGGCTGCTGAAATTGATCATTCGGGTGCTGAAAATTCAAATGGGGCTGCTGGAAATCAAAATATGGCTGTTGGAATTCTTGGAGTGGCTGAAATTGTGGCTGAGGTAGCTTCTGATAAGTAGATGACTGAGCTTTACGTTCTAGTTGGTAGTCCCACTCCTTTATCACATTTCTTATCTCCTCCAGTGCCTTCACTATTTCTGATTGTTCCGTTGAATTCATTTTGAATCTTGCAGCCCTGTCACAGATCAAACAAGAAAAAATGGCAGCAACCGTATACAAAAAAATAAGCACAATAAAATAGAACCCAAAGATATGTCAAAAAGTATACAAGCAAAAATCAATCAAATCAACTAGTTGCTTCCCCGGCAACGGCGCCAAAAATTTGATAGAGCTCAAATTTACTAATTAATTTGTCACGAAATGTATGGGCTCATCAAATTTAAAATATATCAATGAAATGAATTGCTGGAAACCCTTTTTACAATCAAAAGTATGAAAATGTAATATAGGGGCCACAGGTCGTATTTTTCTCGGGGACTAGTTGTCGTGTTTGACTCGCGCTTGTATTTAGGTGTCGTTTGTGAATTTCGGGTTTCAAACAAAGATTTGGGTTCTAAATAGAAATGGAATCACAACGAAAATAAAGGAAAACTCAACCATGGATCTGAACAAGTGATAGCAAGTTATCATTCAACCAAAAAGACCACTTATTCATCTAAAGAACTTAAGCAATTTTTAAAAAGTGAATCTGATCTCAAATTCAGCAACAAATACGAAGCAATGATGCAACAAAACAGTGGATACAATTTTCAGAAGCAAGCCAACTTAGATCAAATGCTATCTATGAAAATTCAGCAATCAAGCTTTGGACAATCACTACACAACTAGCCACAAAGTCCGGAGGTAAACCAATGCATAGAAACTCAAGGATTCTAAAGATGATATCAATAGACTTCAGTAGCTGTCCTACACTAGAAAAACTGGTGTAAATCTGATACAAAGCAGTGTTCTAACAACTTGGCACACAAGATGAAACTCTTGTGCCAAGGGCTGAATTTTTGGTGCCAAAAACTGATTCTAACAGTTGGGATTGCAGCTGATCAAATGCGATTTGAGAAAACAAACTCTCAATGAAAAATTTGTCAGGAATGGAGGAAGAGTTTCAGATCAAACAATTCACTTTAGATACAAACCTAAAACTCAAAATGCATGTGCAGAAGTGTAGAGAAGTCAGGAATTCAACACCTAACTCTGTACTCAGAACTCACAAACAAATTAAGATCCAGTTAACACAATCGACGTTCAAAAGGGAAGTCAGATGGCTCAAACCAAAGCTCAGTAAGTAGATTAGTAAGTTCAGAAATATAGCAAGCATTTGGCACAAACTGAACTTGTAATGTGCAGAAATAAATCTGCAGAATTTCAGAAAACCTTTGGGCATCAGTAAGCTACAAATTGATTGCCGAAATTAACCCAGCAGCGAGTGGATGTGAAGTAGGCTGATATAGCAGTCAATAAATGCAGAACTAACTCCATTGAAACAAACTTGCCCTAACCCAATCATGATATGCAGAAATAAAGTTGCAGAATTCAGAATTGTTGATACGCAGGCTGTGACAAGCTAAAAAAAAATTCAGAATTAAAACTGAATGAGAAACAATTCGAATCTAATGAATTATCACACTAAAGATTGTCTCAAATTGCAAGGAATAAGCTAAACAAGAATCGAATTGAATTTAAACTGAAAAACTCGAAACTAAACAGAAATCTGCACAATAGACTGATACGGACTGCACCACTGATACGCAAGTAGACAATTGTAAAGCAATTGAAATTAAATGAAGTATTAACTAGATAAGCTAACTAACTACTGACAGAAACAAATTTGAACCACTAATTAAACAGAAACGACTCCAAACCAAACTAAGGTAGCTGATACCAACATTCAAAAACAGAACAGACGGCAGAATTTAAATTACAGCTAAGAAAACTGAAATTAACTACGGAAATCTAAACTCAATCACTCCCTAAGCTCGAAATCTTCTTGGTCGTCAATCAAGAGCCGGCTTCGAACCCCTAAGCACAGCAAATCAGAGGAAGAACAGCTTCAATCGATCACTCTGCTCAAATTGCGCAAGCTGGGAATTTCGATCCAATTTCCTTGGCCTCAGTCGATGGTGGTTGCTATGGTGATTCGCGGACCACCTGGGCTCAACTGAGAACCCCTACAGCCGGCTCAGATGGTCGGAAATGGCTTATGGAAGAGGCGCAAGTGGCTGGACTGCTGAGCTGCCGAAACCCTCAAACAACCCTCTTCCGGTGCGAATTTGAGCTGAATTCTCTAATGAAGCTATCCCCAATGACTCAGATATTGATCCAAGGTCGAGATTGAGTGGTCGCGCCCCTTTGGATTGAAGAAACAAGCAAAAAAAACTGAAGAACAGCTGAAGAGGATGAACAGTGCGGCGGAGACGCGACAACGCTGAACGCTGGAAATTTTTGATTAAATAGGAACTAATGGACGGCTCAGATTGATCGGAGGAGATCCAACGGCTGATCTTGCTCTGATTGGAGCCAAACTTTTATGATGATGATCTGGGGTCAGGATCTGCCTTGTGGTAGCTCGGATCCTCCAGATATGCAACGGATGGTCCAGATCAACTCTATCTGTGATTGGACGCTCTAGAGCCCTCCTTGCTTGATCCAACGGTTGATTGAGCTCTGATTGGATTGAAACTTTCAGATCTTGATCATAGAGCTTGATCAACCCTAACCCTAGCTCGGATTGCTTCAGATCGTCCCGGATGGCTCAGATCTAGCCGCTCTTGAATCGGACGGCCCGGATTAATCGTAGGCTTGATAATTCGATCCGGTTCACATCCGACTCAAGTTTGACCCAGTATACCCTAGGTCCAGGATCCTTTCATGCCTACAAAAATATATCAGAAAATTAGTGGCCAAATAATCCAAAAAATATGTAATTTTGCAATTAAGTCCAAAATAATAGAAAATCCTAAAACCTAGGGTAAAATCACAATTAAACAATAAAAACATGGATCAAACATGGATTTTAGCACTTAAAATAATCAATAAAATGGTGTTTATCAATGTACGGTCAGACAGTTTACATGCCGTTTGGCCATATCATCACTGCCTGGCTGGAGTCGGTCGGTATTGATGTTTCACAGGGCAGCATTGTACCCATGGTTTGACAGGATTGCCGACTTGATCGTCGCATGTTGGCCCAGTCTGGCATTGTTGTCGGACCACAGGGGCTGAGGTGTAAGGATTGGTGACATGTGGGGGAGTTACTGGGAGCAGCCCCTGATCAGGAGCCATCCGTTGTTGCTGAGGATTACGATGAGTGGGATCCTGACCTCCGCTGGCAGGTTACGGAGCTAGAGCAGACGATGCAGCGTGAGTTACATATTTTCGAGCTCTGGCAACAGGAGGTCAGCTAAGAGTTTCGATCCTTCGATCGCCGACTAAACGCTCTAGCATCCGATGTTTCTGGGATCTGCTCACTACAAGAGACGTGGTATGAGGAGTGGTACCATCATGCGTTTCTTGGAGCTGCGACCTCCAGCAACACTCCACCGGGGGATGTTATATGTATTGATGATTCATCGGACGATGACCCCGCTGAGGGTTGATGCTATTTGACTGTTTGGACTATATGACTCTATGGCTATATGCCTCTGATTTATACGCTTATTGTTAGTTGATATGATTGTTCATATGATTGCTATCATCATGTATGTCTTATTATGCATTGCTATGCTTATGACTCCATATGATACATATGATTGTTTTGTCATGCCTTATCTTTATTATATGTTTTCGTATGCTTTCAAAATTATATCAAATCTTTTGTTGTTTTGGGAAACCCCTGGGGTTGAGGGGGAGTATGTTTAAACTTAACAATCCGTCTACACCCTTTTTGGTGTTTGACAAAGGGGGAGAGTGGGGTTGGTTAAGTTTAGGACGATTATGAGTTTAATGGTTGTAGGGGGAGGATCTTGATTCTCCTACAATTCTGAAATTTGAGAAAATTGACTTCGAATCCCTAAACATAAAATCGGGATGTCAAACAACAAAAGGGGGAGATTGTTGATGTAGTCTGACCCTGATTGTTGTTTTGGTGTTGACACCGATTTTAGTTTAGGTTGATTATGATTATGATTAAGTCTTGATCGGGTATTAGGCACGGTGTTGAAAAGTCCTAACCTGGAGGGTTAGGTGTGACAAAATCCTAGCTTGGAGGCTAGGTGTGAAAAGTCATAACCTGGAGGGTTAGGTGTGAGAAAATCCTAGCTTGGAGGGCAAGGTGTGAAAATTCCTAACCTAGAGGGTTAGGTGTGGGAAAATCCTAGCTTAGAGGGCTAGGTGTGGAAAAGTCCTAACCTGGAGGGTTAGGTGTGGAAAATCCTAGCTTGGAGGGCTAGGTGTGAAAAGTCCTAACCTGGAGAGTTAGGTGTGAAAAAGACCTGGCTTGGAGGTCAGGTCCTAGCGTGGAGTGCTAGGTTGATGAAATCCTGGCTTGGAGGGTCAGGTCCTAGCCTGGAGGGCTAGGTTGATGAAATCCCGGTTTGGAGGGCCAGATCCTAGCTTGGAGGGCTAGGTTGATGAAATCCTGGCTTGGAGGGTCAGGTCCTAGCTTGGAGGGCTAGGTTGGATGAAATCCTAGCTTGTAGGGCTAGGTTGGAGTCCCTGGATCGGTCTGGTGACCGATCAGGGAAGTTGGCATGGTGCTCCTTCGTGGATCGTGTTGGTGCAAGTTGCATCAATGATGTTCTCCTCTTAGTGTTTTAATGTTTGACAATTTACTTAAGTCAGTGACACATTGAACAGACAAAGGGAGTTATGAGAGGAGTAACCAAAGTGGAAGGAAGTCCTAGTAAATCTAGCAATAAGTCCTGGTTCAGGGAATTGGGCACTAAGTCCTGATCGAGGATTAGGTACTAAGTCCTGGCAAAGGGCTGGGCACTGAAGACCTGCTCGGAAGGTGGGCACTAAGTCCTGGTCGGGGACTGGGCAAGAAGACCTGGCCGAGGGTTGGGCACCGAAGACCTGGTTCGGGGAATTGGGCACGAAGACCTGGCTGAGGGTTGGGCACCTAAGTCCTGGACCTAGGGTTTGGGCACGGAGTCTTGGTCCGAGGGACAGAGCAACTTAGCTGAGCGATGACTAAGGACAGAAGTAGTGACGGGTCGGGGTTCGGGCGTCTCAAGGTCCGGAGTAATCGGAGGCTAAGCAAAAGTCCACCCAAAGGACTGGGTAGCAACCAGCTCCTGAAAGGAGTAGGTGGAAGGCGCATTCTGGGGGGGGGGGGGTGAGAACTTGCGTCGGTTCGACCTAGGGTTTCGTGGAAATTCCGAAGTTCGAACCAAGTTGTTAAGGCTAATATTATGTATATATGCTTTGTGTTTTGTATCTTGCACGGTACCAAGATTGGAAGACGAAGCAAGAAACAAGGGCTAGAAGCCTTGAAGCAGGGCGCCCCAATCAGTGGGGGCGCCCTCATCAGTGGGGGCGGCCCCATGCTTCCAGGGCACCCCCAATGATGGGGCGCCCAATGCTAAAGAGGAGAAGCAGCAGTTTTGTTGGTAAGCAAAATAGGCTTCAAGGGGCACCGGGAGGTTCGGGCGCCCGGTTCAAAGCTATATTTGCTGTTTTCGAGCCGAACACAGATAAGCCTTCATGAGGGCACCCGGGAGGTCCGGGGCGCCCTGGTCAAAGGTTTTATCAGCTGCGGCAAGGTCGGTGCAGGGATATGGTTTGACCATGTTTACAGGGGCGCCCCGACGTCCAGGGCGCCCCCAGGAGTGCTATAAAAGGGGCTTCGACCCCTCTGCTTCAAACACAACTGCTATGTGCTATTCTGATCACTCTGACCGACGACAACGCGCTAAAGATGAGGCTCTATGACCGAGAGGCTCCAGGAGGAAATGCGCGGCACTTCGGAGGTCCAGATCGGCTGTGTTTCAGATCTTGTTTGTTCGGTTTGATTTTGTTGTTCCACATTCAATTTATTGATCTTTTGATTGTAATCTTGCACTGTAAGTCGGGTTTCTCCGCCTCCGGAAAGTCCGGGAAGGAGACCAATAGTGGACGGGCATTCCCGTGCATAGGCCTTGGATGTACTGACCCTGGGGGGTCGGGAACCAAGTAAAAATCCCGCGTGCAATCTGTGTTGGTTGTTGTTTTCTTCGTTCTGTTTATTTTCCGTTGCACTAACGCTCTGAGTCTTGAACGAAGATTCAAAAGATCTACGAAGTTTATCAAAAGATTTTCACGGTCGATATTCACCACCCCCCCCCCGTCTATCGACGGCACCGGTCCTACAAGTGGTATCAGAGCCTATGCCGCTCTTCACGGACTAACCGCCGACGGGAGCAACGACGTCAGGAGTTGAGGGGGAGTCCAGTGGTGAATCAGAGTATATTTCATTTTAAATGTTTGTTTTTAAATTTCATATTACGTGTTTTAACGTGCACAGAGAGAGGGCACTATAAAAATCAGTGCCCTACTCGTAAGACTCGATTTACACCACCGGCGACAAAGGAGACACCAACGCTAGGAGTCCGGAAAAACAACAATCACGTACAATGCTTCAAGTGCGGAAAATACGGGCACTACAAGAACAAATGTCCGACAAAGGTACGTAAAATTTACGTTCCGAAAAGTTTCAAAATTCCTGCACTGTCTTTAGATAATTTAGTTAATTTTTCTGAATATGACTAAAATATTAGAAAATTAATATCTTGCATGACAAATTAGAAAATGCAGATATGACTAAAATATCTGAAATTAATTATTTAATTCAGAACATTAATTCAGTAATTTCTAAAATAAATTATCATAATTTTAATTCTGATAATGTTAATCCTAATAATTTTATTTCTGTTAATTTTAAACTTAATTCTAATTCTGATAAATTTAATTCTAATATTGTTAATTCTGATAATTCTAATTCAGATAAAATTAATCCTAAGGATAAATCTGAATTCAAAAATCCAAAGGATAAATCCGAATTTAAATTTGAAAATCCTAAAGATAATCCAGAAATTAATTCTGAAAATATTATTTCTGAGGATAAAAATGATTTTGTTAATATTCCTGAGAATAATAAAGATAATTCTGAGGATCATAAGGATAATTCTGAGGATTCTAATGATAATTCTGAGAATAGTGGAGATGATATCTCTTTTGATAATAATTTAATCATTCCATTAGATAATCCTGAAAAATTAACTAGTGGTCCATTTTACTCCACCTACTTTGAGGATATTGAAAGATCTAATCTTGAGGAGGAGATAGAATTGTCTAAGATAAAGGCCATGGTTAATAAAAATTACAAAGGTTCAAATAAATCAGAATTACTAGAGAAACTTGAAAAGAAAAATAAGGATGAGTTAGAAATTTTCGAAATAATGAAAATGCTGAACCTAAATCCACAACTATTAACAAATTAAATCTTAATAAATTCAAATTAAATCTAAATTAAATCAAATTAAATCTTAATTAAATTCAATTTAAATCTTAATTAAATTCAAATTAAATCTTAATTAAATTTAAATTTAAATCTTAATTAAACTAAATCTTAATTAAATTCAAATTAAATCTTAATTAAATTAAATTAAATACATTTAATTACAATCAATTTAATTCAAATAAACTTAATTATCTTCAATTCA
>JAGFNQ010005947.1:73863-106589 GCA_024364735.1 Boesenbergia rotunda
TTACTAATTAATTTGTCACGAAATGTATGGGCTCATCAAATTTAAAATATATCAATGAAATGAATTGCTGGAAACCCTTTTTACAATCAAAAGTATGAAAATGTAATATAGGGGCCACAGGTCGTATTTTTCTCGGGGACTAGTTGTCGTGTTTGATTCGCGCTTGTATTTAGGTGTCGTTTGTGAATTTCGGGTTTCAAACAAAGATTTGGGTTCTAAATAGAAATGGAATCACAACGAAAATAAAGGAAAACTCAACCATGGATCTGAACAAGTGATAGCAAGTTATCATTCAACCAAAAAGACCACTTATTCATCTAAAGAACTTAAGCAATTTTTAAAAAGTGAATCTGATCTCAAATTCAGCAACAAATACGAAGCAATGATGCAACAAAACAGTGGATACAATTTTCAGAAGCAAGCCAACTTAGATCAAATGCTATCTATGAAAATTCAGCAATCAAGCTTTGGACAATCACTACACAACTAGCCACAAAGTCCGGAGGTAAACCAATGCATAGAAACTCAAGGATTCTAAAGATGATATCAATAGACTTCAGTAGCTGTCCTACACTAGAAAAACTGGTGTAAATCTGATACAAAGCAGTGTTCTAACAACTTGGCACACAAGATGAAACTCTTGTGCCAAGGGCTGAATTTTTGGGTGCCAAAAACTGATTCTAACAGTTGGGATTGCAGCTGATCAAATGCCGATTTGAGAAAACAAACTCTCAATGAAAAATTTGTCAGGAATGGAGGAAGAGTTTCAGATCAAACAATTCACTTTAGATACAAACCTAAAACTCAAAATGCATGTGCAGAAGTGTAGAGAAGTCAGGAATTCAGCACCTAACTCTGTACTCAGAACTCACAAACAAATTAAGATCCAGTTAACACAATCGACGTTCAAAAGGAAGTCAGATGGCTCAAACCAAAGCTCAGTAAGTAGATTAGTAAGTTCAGAAATATAGCAAGCATTTGGCACAAACTGAACTTGTAATGTGCAGAAATAAATCTGCAGAATTTCAGAAAACCTTTGGGCATCAGTAAGCTACAAATTGATTGCCGAAATTAACCCAGCAGCGAGTGGATGTGAAGTAGGCTGATATAGCAGTCAATAAATGCAGAACTAACTCCATTGAAACAAACTTGCCCTAACCCAATCATGATATGCAGAAATAAAGTTGCAGAATTCAGAATTGTTGATACGCAGGCTGTGACAAGCTAAAAAAAATTCAGAATTAAAACTGAATGAGAAACAATTCGAATCTAATGAATTATCACACTAAAGATTGTCTCAAATTGCAAGGAATAAGCTAAACAAGAATCGAATTGAATTTAAACTGAAAAACTCGAAACTAAACAGAAATCTGCACAATAGACTGATACGGACTGCACCACTGATACGCAAGTAGACAATTGTAAAGCAATTGAAATTAAATGAAGTATTAACTAGATAAGCTAACTAACTACTGACAGAAACAAATTTGAACCACTAATTAAACAGAAACGACTCCAAACCAAACTAAGGTAGCTGATACCAACATTCAAAAACAGAACAGACGGCAGAATTTAAATTACAGCTAAGAAAACTGAAATTAACTACGGAAATCTAAACTCAATCACTCCCTAAGCTCGAAATCTTCTTGGTCGTCAATCAAGAGCCGGCTTCGAACCCCTAAGCACAGCAAATCAGAGGAAGAACAGCTTCAATCGATCACTCTGCTCAAATTGCGCAAGCTGGGAATTTCGATCCAATTTCCTTGGCCTCAGTCGATGGTGGTTGCTATGGTGATTCGCGGACCACCTGGGCTCAACTGAGAACCCCTACAGCCGGCTCAGATGGTCGGAAATGGCTTATGGAAGAGGCGCAAGTGGCTGGACTGCTGAGCTGCCGAAACCCTCAAACAACCCTCTTCCGGTGCGAATTTGAGCTGAATTCTCTAATGAAGCTATCCCCAATGACTCAGATATTGATCCAAGGTCGAGATTGAGTGGTCGCGCCCCTTTGGATTGAAGAAACAAGCAAAAAAAACTGAAGAACAGCTGAAGAGGATGAACAGTGCGGCGGAGACGCGACAACGCTGAACGCTGGAAATTTTTGATTAAATAGGAACTAATGGACGGCTCAGATTGATCGGAGGAGATCCAACGGCTGATCTTGCTCTGATTGGAGCCAAACTTTTATGATGATGATCTGGGGTCAGGATCTGCCTTGTGGTAGCTCGGATCCTCCAGATATGCAACGGATGGTCCAGATCAACTCTATCTGTGATTGGACGCTCTAGAGCCCTCCTTGCTTGATCCAACGGTTGATTGAGCTCTGATTGGATTGAAACTTTCAGATCTTGATCATAGAGCTTGATCAACCCTAACCCTAGCTCGGATTGCTTCAGATCATCCCGGATGGCTCAGATCTAGCCGCTCTTGAATCGGACGGCCCGGATTAATCGTAGGCTTGATAATTCGATCCGGTTCACATCCGACTCAAGTTTGACCCAGTATACCCTAGGTCCAGGATCCTTTCATGCCTACAAAAATATATCAGAAAATTAGTGGCCAAATAATCCAAAAAAATATGTAATTTTGCAATTAAGTCCAAAATAATAGAAAATCCTAAAACCTAGGGTAAAATCACAATTAAACAATAAAAACATGGATCAAACATGGATTTTAGCACTTAAAATAATCAATAAAATGGTGTTTATCAGTCGCGACATCCTTAGAGGATAGTGGTAAAATGCAGCGGACCAGGACTCTGTACAGGGCGTAGTCCTGGGCCTGAAGCTCAACGGACTGAAATCGTCTAGCTACGGGGAGTCTAGCTTCCCTATAGAAATAAGAGTGGAGAGTGTCTAGAGTAATGTGGGAGTAGGGAGCATCAAATGGAGGATCCCTAGGTGGATAGCAACAAAAGGTGGACTGGGAAGGTCGTAGTCCAAGGAATCGGTTTAGCAAGGTAGGAGTGATCGACAAGGGTATTCCTTGAACAGTAGTGACAAACATGAGATCGTTCTGTCGAATGATGTTATTATAGAATTCTGAACATAAAGTTGTGTTAATGGAATGAGTGCAGAACACTAGATTATCTAGTTGATAAAAGTTTATGACATTCATGGCTAAGGGACAAGATTGGGTAAAGAAATGTCTATTAAGATAGCTAGTTTTGATAGGTTTATAGGTTGTTCGAGCAAACTTATTACACAGTTCTAGAGTCGGGAACCTAGGGTCGGGACTCAGTTCGGCACCGGGGTTCGCTTGGTTTGCTCAGCGTTTTCTAAGTTATGAAACATTCATTTATAGGAAGGAATTTAAGAAAATAATTCTAAATGCATAAAAGAAATCATACCGGGGAGGCATGGTTGAGATTGAGGAAGCACAAGTGTCACTTGATCTTCTTGGAAGGAAAGAAGTGAGGAAGGAGGATGGATTTTGGTGTGGGAAGAAGGAAGGGTTCGGATATCTTTTTATAGGCAGGTCATCCCGGGCGCCCGGGAGCTCCCGGGCGCCCGGATAGTGGTCTCTGCCTTTGGCAGTGACTAGGGCAGGATGGGGGCGCCCGGAATGGCCCGGGCGCCCCAGTCAGGCTGGTCTTTGCAGCTTTTGCTGCTTTGACTGATATGGGGGCGCCCGCGTGGTTCCGGGCGCCCCGGTCAAGGGACAAAGTGCAACTTTTTGCTTTGAGATGAGTGAAAGTAAAGGGGGGGGGGCGCCCGAGGACTCACGGGCGCCCGGATGGAGTATTGATTGGAATTTTTATTGTCTTGTCATCATTTGACCATGGTTTGAAATGATTTGACTATGGTTTGACTACTTTCATCATGGTTTGAAATGATTTGACTATGGTTTGAGTACTTTGATCATGGTTTGACTGCTTTGACCATGGTTTGACTACTTTGCCCATAGTTTGACTGCTTTGACCATGGTTTGACTACTTTGACCATAGTTTGACTTATTGTTAGGTCAATGCTTTTCTAAACTAAAACAACAATATAGTTATGGATTCAGATTAAGTTAAGTTTACTGTCTCACCTAATCTAGGGTTTTCAATCACGTTAGCCTTATAGGTTTTGTGAGACAGGTTTTGATAAAAGAATTTTTGAAAAACATAATTTATTTTGAAAAACTTGAATTAATTTTGGAAATAATTGAATTTATTTAAAAATTGTTTGAATCTATACATAACTAAAAATTTGTGTTAGATTTAAATTTTACAAAGACTAATTTGAATTTGAATTTTAGAGATTGGCTTCCAGGTCTTGGTGAGGCACTAGGCCTTCTTTGGCCGTAGCCTTATTGGATCATCAACCCTTTCCTTAACAAAGCCTTTCAATGAAATTTCATTTTCAAGATTATTCTTTGAAAAATTTTGGTCTAACTAGTTTGGGTCTTGGATCGGTAGCCTCGGCTAGTTTCACCAGTCTAAAGAGACCAACTATACTTGACCTTATTAGAATTGGTTTCCCTAACGTACTATCATCTCACCTCCTCCCAATACTATGCTGTCAATTTTCAGTTAAGTTGGTTTGGTCCTTAAACTAACCATTCCTAAGTCTAAACATGATAAATTGCAGAAATTAAATAAACAAGCAACCAAGCAAATTGCAAACAAGAATTGAATTTTATCTAATAATAACTATGGTTTTTAACATGGCTCCCCCTGGACTATAGCCACGATAATGGTTTGGCAAGATGTGAATCTTGTCCTTGGGGATCCAATATTGGTTTGATCCAGTTTGTTTGTTCAGGCATAGTTTAGGTACCCATGCCTGAACTTTAGGTCTGGACTGGTTCAGTACAGCAAAGTAGGATCTTTGTCGAGACTTGGTTCTATAACCTAGTCCGGATTGATTTAGAATCGATTTCTGTTTTCCAAGGATCATGTCAAGACCCTTGGAACTAGAGGTAAATCGTTCTATAGCTGATCTATGATCCTTAACCTGAGTTTTCAGGGAGGAGTTCTCTTTCTCAAGTTTTTCAACTTGAGTAGAGGTTCCTTCTTGAACCTTGTCAGTTAAGGGTTTAGGGTCAGCTCCCTCTTTCAGGAGTTTTACTTCCTGTCGGAGGGATTCGATTCTGAGTTTAGCTTTCGCCAAATCTCGAGAAAGGTAAGAGATTAATTCATTTAATTGACTTCTAGAAAAACCACTTACCTTGATTTCGCCTTCCTCTGAAAATGTCAGTATGCCGTCGTCTTGTTCTGACTCTGACTCGGTCTCAACTTCTTCTGAGGCAGTTAGTGCGAGTAGGTTCGATTGTGGGACCTCTTCTTCTTCTTCGGAGGAGGACTCATCCCACGTTGCTTGAAGTGCTTTCTTCTTCCTTGTCTTCTTTGCTTCCTTCAAGTTAGGGCATTCGGTCTTGTAGTGGCCCTTCTTCTTGCACTCGTAGCAGGTCACGTTGGGCTTGCTCTTTTCATTTGCGGGTTCAGCTGGTTCATCCTTTCTTCGGCTGACTTTCCTTCTATTGGATTGGTTCTTTAACTCCTTGTAGTAGTTTCTTGCTAATCGGACCAGCTTTGGTCGATCTCCTTCGTCTTCAGAATCTGAGTCTGATTCAGATTCAGGTGTTGGTTCAGGTTTCTTCTTGGATTTCTTTTCAAATTTACCTGCAATAAAGGCAATGCCTTTCTCGGCCAGGGTGCAGTTAGTCTGCTCATGTAATTCAGAGAATAATTCATCTAATTTAATTTTTGAAAGGCCCCTTAAAACCTTGTATGCATCTACCATAGATGCCCACAAGGTATTTCTCGGGAAAGCATTTAAAGCATACCTTATTAGGTCACGGTTTTCTACCTTGTGACCGATGGTGTGTAGTCTATTCATTAATTCTTGAATTCGGGCGTGAAGTTGAGCTACTGTTTCATTGTCGGTCATTTTGATCGTGTACAACTTGTTCAGGAGCAGATCTCGCTTGCTGATCCGAGTGTCTGATGTTCCTTCGTGCAGCTCGATCAGTTTCCCACACAGCTCCTTGGCACTGTTGAAAGGACCCACCCGGTTCAGCTCTTCTTTTGTTAAGCCGCATTGGAGGGTTTGGGTCGCCTTTGCATCAACTTCAATTTTCCGTTTCAGAGCGGTGTCCCACTCCGTGTAGGTTTGAGGTACTCCTTCAGCATTTTTCGGAATCTCCAGTCCGGACTGGATGATTATCCACATGTCCACCTGAGTTTTCAGGTGGACTTGCATTCTGCTCTTCCAGTAGGAGAAGTCCTCCCCACTGAAGAGAGATGGTCTTGCAGTGCTGAAGCCTTCTTGGATGACCATTTATCTTAAACTAAGAAAAAGAGAGAGAAATATCCCAAGACTTGGTCTTGGATTAGTAGTGTGGGATAAAGAAAGAAAAAAAATATATTTGTCGAGGGTGTTGCACCAACCTCGATTAACAAAACAAATTTAAAAAAATATATATAAAAAAAAATCTGAAAAATTTTCAAATTGGTGGTTGCACCAAATTTGAGCTTCCCCGCTCTGATACCACTTGTTGGATCGAGAGACACGATAGAGGGGGGGTGAATATCGTAAAACGTTCTGATTTAAGATTTAGAGAAATTACGCAGTGGAAATTAAAACAAACACACGCAAACACCAAGTTTTTACTTGGTTCAGAGTCGCGGTCGGCTCCTACTCCAAGGCCCACGGTCGTTGACCGTTTACTGCGGGCAATTCAATATGTGCGCAAAACGGTTGACAAATAGATGTTACAATTGCAGTATAATAAACACCAAAAGAAAACGGCTCTTCATTACCAACGTCCGATGTGGAATGTTTCTCGGAGCAGAGGGACATCGTCGGCACTTGTGTCTCGAGTCGGGAGGTTTCTGGAGCAGAGCGCGGGAGCAGAAGAGCGTGGATGCGTTGAACGAATTGAGTACTGAAGCCTTGGGGTCGAGGGCCTATTTATAGCCCCTGGGGCGCCCGGAACGTCGGGGGCGCCCCCCCCCCACGTGTCACACGATCCGGTCATGTCTCGGTCAGCCGTTATCCCTCCGGGATCAGGCTGAGGTTTGACCGGGGGCGCCCGGGACGCTGGGGGCGCCCGGATTGACCGGGTCAACTCTTATCCTTGCCTTCACTAGAGTCTGCTTCGATTTCTTGCACTGGGGGCGCCCGGGACGCTGGGGGCGCCCGGGAGCACGGGGGCGCCCTGCCCATAAGCAGTCGAAGCTCACTTTGCTTTACTTTGTTTTGTGTTCACCTTGGGGGCGCCCGGGATACTCCGGGCGCCCTGGTCAGTTGCTGCCTCACTCCTTTGAGGCTCTCTGAGCTACAGACACTTGTTCATTTGGTCCTGCATCCAAGGTTAGTCCAAAACAACATAAAGCCATAATATTGTTAGTTTATACAGCCTTAGCTGTCTTGGTTCTGACTTTGGGCCTCCAAAATGGAGCCCTAGGTTGAACCGACGCCTACTGTTCCCTCGACGGGGAATGCGTCCTCACCTAATCCTCTCGGGAGAATGTACCTGATGCCAACCGGCTCCTCTGGTTGGACTTTTGCCCAACAGTCCTTCGCCCGGTGCCTAGCTGTCCTTTGCCAAGTCTTCAGTACCAAGCTGCCCTTTGCTTGGTGTCTAGCATTCCTTCGCTAGGTCTTTAGTACCAGGCTGCCCTTCGCCTGGTGCCTAGCAGTCCTTCGCTAGGGCTTTGTATCCTGGCACTCCTTCGCCAAGTGCCTAGCAGTCCTTCACTAGGGCTTTGCCTGCACACTTGAGTAACATGTTAGACAAACATTATACCTTAACTTTTGAGCCCTGTTGCCATTATCAAAACACAGGTTTGACTTGGGTGTTTTTTGCACCAACCCTCTTGCACGTTCAAGTGCCCGTTCCTCTATGTGTATCCACACGAACACGACCTACGCCTCGGAGAGGAACCATCTTGGTTGTGCTAGCAACTTGGGATGATTCACAAAGCACAAGAACCTCCACTAGGGAGTTATGGACAAGGAGGAAGAAAGAAGAGGAAGAGTGATACACACCTTAGCCTTTGACAAGGGGGGGGGGGTATTTATACTCATCTAATGAATACCAAGGGTCTATGTCCCTTGAGCTCCTCTCATCTTAATGCTAATAAAACCCAATGAATACCAAGCCTCTTGGTATTCCTTGAGACTCTTAATATTCTATTCATCTAATGAATAGAATGTCTCTTAGCCTTCCTCTTAAATAATATTTATTAAACCCTTTAATGAATATTATCCATAATTAAGTGGTTGAGTCTAATCTAGATGAGTCTAACTCAAATTAGACTCAATCCCATAATTTAATTGGATTCACTTGAGTCTAACTCAATTAATCCAATTCGAATCAAATCTTAGTCAAACCAAGATCAATTAATCTCCGAAGCTTCGTGTCCTTAGTGTGTGACCCAATAGGTTCTCGTAATGTTGGTAATGTGTCTAAACCACTTTAGTCACATAAGCAATGAGCGACATCTAGCAATGCATCATTGCTACCCAAGTAACAAGAAAAGTCGAGATCCGACTAAACCTCCGTGACTATGATAATGTATAACCTTGTCCTTCTATCCTCGATATGTAGATTGACTAATGAGGCATAGACCGTGTCATCCTCAGTCAATCTTGTGTTTCTTGATCCCCGAGTTGACTTACTCAAACAAATGAGCTCAATAACTCATATTGACTCATTTAAGCATGACTATACGTTTTAGTAGTCCTACTCGATCAAGGGGCCGACAAATATCACTCTCATCATATGGGAGGGATAGATCCCATCTACATCACTCACATTCCTCCGCATAATTCATTACATACCCAGTGATCGCCTTTATAGTCCACCTTGTTACGGGTGACGTTTGACGATACCGAAGTACATAACTCCTTATGTAGGGAACCGTAGTGACTTCAGGTCTAAGGACTATTCATACTAATAGTCACATGAGAAAGTTTATGACAATCTATGAAATATTCTCATGGTGGGTCAATTCAGTATACATTCTCCAATGTATACCCATGTATCAACTTGATATCACATATCCATGACTTGTGAGCTCAAGTCATCAGTTGACCTACATGCTAGTCTCCATGCATTAATATTGTCCTTGAATATTAATACTTGACTAGGAATGGTTTAGAGTAGTATTCTCTACATTATCTCACTATCGATTTAACCAATCGATATGATGTAGATAAGAACCTACAACCCAAGAATATTATTATACTTAGTTATTTGGCACAAATACATAGTAACTATAATAACCAATCATGCCTTCATTAATTATAGAATATGATACAAAATGTCCCTAGTCAATCATCACATAATTGGCTCTAGGGCTCCTACTAACAGAAAGTTGCCTTACGCAACTTAAACTGGTGAGATGGAAAAGTTGTAGACGTAACATGAAGTCAAGTTACTGTGTTGGAGATTGATTTCGGTGGACTTCATGTGGAGAGAAGGATGCGACCGGCTGTTGACAGTGCACCTCACAGCCGCCGATTATTGTTGGCTAAGGAGAAACAAGGTGCTTACGGATCATGTTCTTGGCTGAAGGAAATAATTCGGCAGCCGCCAATTATTATGTTAGTGAGAGCCCTAGAGCCAATCATATGATGATTACTTTTTGGACTCATTGTATCATATTCTTGTATATATATTTCTTATATATAAAGGCATTTCTTATGGTTATTGTACTTATGTGTATTGGTGCCAAATAACTTAGTATAATAACGTCCTTGAGTAGAAGGTTCTTATCTATATCAATCGATTAGTTGAATCGATAGTGAGATGATATAGAGAACACTACTCTTAATTATTCCTAGTCAAGTATTAACATTCAAGGACAATGTTAATGCATAGAGACTAGCATGTAGGTCAACATGATGACTTGATCTCACAAGTCATGGATATGAGATATCAAGTTGACACATGGGTATACATTAGAGAATGTATACTGAATGGCCCGCCATGAGAAAGTATCATGGATCGTTATATGAGTGTCATATACTTTCTCATGTGACTATTAATATGACTATTAGTCCTTAGACCTGAAGTCACCATAGTTCCCTACATAAGGAGTTATGTACTTTGGTTTCGTCAAACGTCACCCGTAACTGGGTGGACTATAAAGGCGATTACTGGGTATGTAACAAATTATGCGAAGGGATGTGAGTGATGTAGATGGGATCTATCCCTCCTATATGACGGGAGAGATATCATAGTCTTATTAGAGTGAGATCACTAAGTGCATGGCCATGCCCAAATAAGGCAATATGAGATATTGAGCTTATTTGATTATAGTGAGTCTACTTGGAGTTCAAGACACATAGATTTATTGGAGGATGACACGGTCTATGTCTCATGAAAGATCAATCTAGATATCAAGGATAGAAGGACGTTGTCACATATTGTGATGGTCACAATTATTAGTCACATTGGTGATGTTGGATCTCAACATTCTTGTAACTTGGGTAGCAATGATGTGTTGCTAGATACCGCTCATTGCTTATGTTTCTAAGAGGTTAGAAGCATTGCCAACGTTACAAGAACCTATAGGGTCACACGCAAAGAACAAATAGATGGAGAAAAATTGAAGTCAAGTTTGACTTGACTAAATATGGAAAGTCCATAAAAGGCAAGTTTGACTTGACCCAAATCCAAATCAAGTTTGACTTGACTTGGTTCCACTTCAAGTTAGACTTGACATGAGAGAAGAAATGGAGTCAAGTCTGACTTGACTAAATATGGAAAGTCCATAAAAGGCAAGTTTGACTTGACCCAAATCCAAATCAAGTTTGACTTGACTTGGTTCCACTTCAAGTTAGACTTGACATGGGAGAAGAAATGGAGTCAAGTTTGACTTGACTACATATGGAAAGTCCATAAAAGGTAAGTTTGACTTGACCAAAAGGCCACCTCACCTTGACTTGACCAAGTGATGACTTGGCTTGGTTTCCCCCCCCATTTGAATTTGAATTCAAATTGAAAGGGGTTAAGGAAAGCCACCTAATGGCCATTAGTGGCCATTATGGCCGGCCACTTAATGGCCATTAATGGCCATTAAGTGGCCGGCCACCATGGAAGAACAATAGAGGGTTTTTGTTTCAGTTTTTCCTCTAAGGGTGTCTTCTCTTCTTCCTCTCCAATTGTTGGAGTTCTTCTTCCTCTTCTCCTCTTGGCCGAATCCTACAAGGTGCTAGCACACCTAAAGGATTTCATCCATCTACTTTTGTTCATGTGGATACTTCTAGAGGGACGGCTCTTGACGTCCTAGAGATTCGACATCCAAAAGGGAGCGAACGGGATTAAACGGGGCACGCATCAAAGGTAAAATGTTTATCCCTCTTATGATCTAGGAGTAGATCGGGTTTTGAAGCATGTAAAAGAGCACTCGTAATTTTTGAAATGGCTTTCTTCGCTCGGATCCTTGCTATTGGGGCTTTCGGGGTTTCCGCGACGCGAAAAAGCGGTTTTCGTGGCCCGAAAAACCCTACAGTGGTATCAGAGCCACGAGCGAAGCTTGTGCTCGTTTTGTTTTATTTTTTTTGTATTAGATACAAAATTTAGATAAATATATGCTTCTGTGATTTTTCTAAATTTTAGGATTTTTGAGTAATTTTTCTCGTAGAGGCAAAGCGACGAGTGCGAAGCACTTGTAGACTTGGCCACCGAGATAAACTTCTCCGAAACGGCAAGTTTCGCCCAAATGGTTTTTGGGACAGCGGGTTAAGGCACTGTATAATCGCAAGAAGACACTCGTGAAGGTTATTTCACGAGTAGGGGCGCTGCCCCTAACCCCGCAAGGGGCCTTGTCTCGCGATTACGCCCTAAACCCGCTTACCGGGACCGCCGCGGAGTTGTGACTCGGAAAAAATTCTAAAAATCAGTAGAAAAATTGTATAAAATTTATAAAATTACATAATTTTGAATTATGTACAGAAGTGTGATGATCATGGCCCAAAACCCTATTTTAATTAGATTAAAATATGTGTGTAATTCATATTACGGCCTGCGTGTCGTTATTTGTGTTGTGGGTGTTGTATTGTGATTGCGACCTGCGTGTCGGTTTTTTTTATTATTATTTCTGTTAAAATTATTTTAAGACTTGAATGTAACTCGAGTATAAATTTTGTAATGTACAAAATTAACGATGAAGGCAATTCTGGAGAAGACGGACTCATGGGAAGCAAGCCGACAACACATAGGGTTCTGGAAGGAGGAGCTTGGAGAAGCTGCTGCCTAGACCCTAGGTTGACCAAAAGATCTTCTCATTGGCTTGAGATGATCTTAGTAGGGCCATGACTAATCACACTTAATTTTCTTGTATATTTTATTTTTGCTTATATGTATGTGATGCATGTTAGTATAGAATAGAATATACATGAGTGTATGTGATGCACATGTAATGTGGGAACCACATTTTGATGTGCACCTAGTACACATTTAGGTTAAATTAGATTTAAATAAATGCCTTGATACGATGCACATCATCGATTAGATTAGATCTAAATCGAAATCAACTCGTATATGCCTAACGAGCCTTGATACCCATCACTACCATGATCATATGCGATTGTTGAATCTGCCAAAGCAGAGCAATGCATTTAATCTTGGTGGGATGCGGAGGGACAATCTTGGTCCCGCCTATCACGCTTGGGTTAGATTGAGCTCAATTAGATTGAGTAACTAGTTAGCTCAATTGGATCGAGCCTAACTATAGGCATATTCCAATAGTTGGAAAGGTAGGACAAGATCGCATTTATCAATAGTCTTGGGCGATTTAGCCAAAGCTAACTCAAGATTATTCATAAATGTTAATTCTTGATCCTATAAACAAGAGTTGCATAGAGATGTAATTGGTAATTGGTACCTACCGATCATACTATGTCTTGGGCGATTTAGCCAAAGCTAACTCAAGGCGTAGTATGATGTGGATCTTGACCTACGAGAATTATAGTTAGTTGGTGTGGATCTAGTAGTGTGGTTTTACCACATCTATGACTCGATTCTACCAAAGCCCTATAATTCAGTGGGAGCATCATTTAATTAAAGGCCTAGTTAAATGATAAATATGATACAATGGTGGATATTTATTTTCTGCATTTATGTTGTAGATTACCATGTCAAACACGAACAATCTCTCTCTGCGATCTGTCCTTGAGAAGGACAAGCTCACTGGAGCTAATTTCCTGGACTGGTACAGGAACATGAGGATAGTCCTCAAACAGGAACGTAAGTTGTACGTTCTAGAGCAAGCAGTTCCTGAAGCACCACTTCCCTCAGCCATCCATAGCGTTAGAGATGCTCATCAGAAGCATCAAGACGACGCGTTAGACGTATCGTGCCTAATGCTATGCTGCATGTCCTCTGAGCTTCAGAAGCAACACGAGAACATGAATGCTTATGATATGATTGGCCACCTCAAGCAATTATATCAAGGGCAGGCAGGGCATTGGAAGCGGAACTGCAAGGTATACCTGGAAGATCTGAAGAAGAAGAGAAGTGAGACTTCTACTTCAGGTATAAATGTTATAGAAGTCAACCTTTCTATTTCTACATCATGGGTATTAGATACTGGGTGTGCTTCTCACATTTGTACAAATGTGCAAGCGCTGAGAAATAGCAGGGCATTGGCCAAGGGCGAGGTGGACCTACGAGTAGGCAATGGAGCAAGGGTTGCTGCTGTTGCTATAGGGACTTACTTTCTACCTCTACCCTCTGGGCTTGTACTGGAATTGAATAACTGTTGTTATGTACCTGTACTAACAAAGAATATCATTTCAGTTTCATGTTTAGATAACAAAGGTTTTTCATTCATAATAAAGGACAAATGTTGTTCTGTTTATTTAAAGGATATGTTCTATTGTAGCGCACATCTGATGAATGGCCTCTATATTCTAGACTTAGAAAGCCCTATCTATAACGTGAATACCAAAAGGTTGAGATCAAATGAGTTGAACCCAACCTATCTCTGGCACTGTCGCTTAGGCCACATAAATGAGAGTCGCTTGTCCCAGCTCCATAAGAATGGTTTGCTGGACTCATTTGATATTGACTCATATGAGACATGCGAGTCATGCCTTCTAGGCAAGATGACTAAGACTCCCTTTAGTGGACATAGCGAAAGAGCGACAGACTTGTTAGGACTCATACATAGTGATGTATGTGGCCCTTTCAATGTCGCTGCCAGAGGTGGTTACAGGTACTTCATCACATTTACTGATGACTTCAGTAGATATGGCTATGTGTATTTGATGACACATAAGTCTGAATCCTTTGAAAAGTTCAAAGAATTCAGAAATGAAGTACAGAACCAACTTGGCAAGAGTATTAAGATACTTCGATCAGATCGAGGTGGAGAATACTTGAGCCATGAGTTTCGTGACTACCTAGCTGAGTCTGGGATTCTATCCCAACTCACTCCCCCTGGAACACCACAGTGGAATGGTGTATCCGAAAGGAGGAACCGTACCTTATTAGATATGGTACGATCTATGATGAGTCACGCAGATCTTCCTATATCCTTTTGGGGATATGCTCTAGACACGACAGCGTTCACACTAACCGTGTTCCATCAAAGGCGGTCATGAAGACACCATATACGATATGGACTGGGAGGAGTCCCAAGATGTCTTTCATGAGGGTTTGGGGTTGTGAGGCTTACGTTAGACGTTAAGTCTCAGACAAACTGGGACCCAAATCTGATAAGTGCTATTTCGTGGGATATCCCAAGGAAACTAAGGGATATTACTTCTACATTCCCAGTCAACACAAAGTGTTTGTTGCTAAGACTGGGGTCTTTCTAGAAAGGGATTTTGTTTCTAGAAAGACTAGTGGGAGTTCGTTTGATCTTGAAGAAATTCAAGACAACGACCATAGCTTTGAGCCCTTGATGGATACTGAACAGGCGCCACAAGAAATTGTGGATGAGATTGTTACACAAGAAATTGTGGAACAACAACCTGTTCAGGTGGACTTACCTCTTCGCAGGTCTGATAGGGTACGTCGTCAGCCTGAGAGATATTCATTTCTCTTGCCTGACCATGATGACGTTATGATCATTGAGAATGAACCTACCACCTATCAGGAAGCTGTGATGAGCCCAGATTCTGAGTCATGGCTGGAAGCCATGAGATCCGAAATGGAATCCATGTACACTAACCAAGTTTGGACCTTGGTTGATCCACCTGAAGGGGTCAAACCCATTGGGTGTAAATGGGTCTTTAAGAGAAAGCCTAACATGGATGGACTTACTCATACCTATAAGGGTAAACTGGTAGCTAAAGGTTTCAAGCAAATTCATGGTATTGACTATGATGAAACTTTTTCTCCAGTAGCGATGTTTAAGTCTATTCAGATCATCCTTGCTATTGCAGCCTACCACGATTATGAGATCTGGCAGATGGATGTCAAGACAGCGTTTCTGAATGGAAACCTTCTCGAGGATGTGTACATGACACAGCCTGAGGGTTTTGTAGATCCACAGCATACTGGCAGAGTATGCAAGCTGCATAGGGCCATTTATGGTCTAAAGCAAGCTTCTCGGAGCAGGAATCTTCGATTCGATGATGCGATCAAACAGTTTGGTTTCATCAAGAACGAAGATGAACCTTGTGTCTACAAGATGGTTAGTGGGAGCACAGTAGTCTTCCTAGTCTTGTATGTGGATGACATACTACTCATTGGGAATGACATCCCTTCGCTACAGTCTGTGAAGACTTGGTTGGGGACTTGTTTCGCAATGAAGGACTTAGGTGAAGCAGCCTGCATTCTAGGCATTAAGATCTATAGAGATAGATCTAAAAGATTGCTTGGCCTAAGTCAGAGTACATACATTGATACCGTTTTGCAACGGTTTGCCATGCAGAATTCCAAGAAGGGAAATCTGCCAATGTCACATGGCGTGAGTCTTTCGAAGACTCAAGGTCCCTCTTCTAGAGAGGAGAGAGACCGCATGAGCAAGATCTCTTATGCCTCAGCCATAGGATCTATCATGTACGCTCGTCCTGATGTCTCGTATGCTTTGAGCATGACAAGCAGATACCAGTCAGATCCAGGTGAACGTCACTGGATAGCAGTCAAGAATATTCTTAAGTACTTGAGAAGGACTAAAGAATTTCTTGATATTTGGAGGCGAAGAGGAGCTAACTGTAAAGGGTTACAGTGATGCTAGCTTCCAAACTGACCAGGATGACTACAGATCACAGTCAGGGTTCGTGTTTTGCTTAAATGGTGGCGCTGTCAGCTGGAAGAGTTCAAAGCAGGATACAGTTGCTGATTCTACAACAGAAGCTGAGTACATTGCTGCATCTGAGGCAGCAAAGGAGGCAGTTTGGATCCGCAAGTTCATTACTGAGCTTGGAGTGGTTCCTAGTATAGCCGACCTAGTACAGCTCTATTGTGACAACAATGGAGCTATTGCGCAGGCTAAGGAACCTCGCTCACACCAGCGGACCAAACACATACTACGGCGATTCCATCTCATTCGAGAGATCATCGATCGAGGAGATGTGAAGATTTGCAGAGTACCCACAGAGGCTAACGTCGCAGATCCCTTGACCAAGGCTTTGGCACAGATAAAGCATGATGGTCACACTAANTCTCGATTTGATCCGAAGCGGTCAGGGCTAGAAGATTGGACTGGGGTGCTTCTTCTTCTCCTTCTGAGGAAGACTCGTCCCAGGTTGCTTGGAGTGCCTTCTTCTTTCTGGTCTTTTTGGACTCCTTTAGGCTTGGACATTCAGTCTTGTAGTGGCCCTTCTTCTTGCATTCGTAGCAGGTTACGTTGGGCTTGTGTTTGTCAGTTGCCGGTTCAGCTTGTCCGTCCTTTCTTCGGCTTGTTCTCCGTGTGTTGGTTTGGTTCTTCAACTTTTTGTAGTAGCTTCGAGCTAGCCGGACCAGTTCAGATTGATCTTCTTCTTGATCTTCTGTTTCTGAATCTGAGGTAGATTCGGGTTCAACTTGAGTTTGCTTCTTGGTCGTCTTTCCTGTTTTCCCTGCAAAGAAAGCTATACTTTTCTCGACCAAATTGCAGTTAGTCTGTTCATGCAGTTCAAGTTCAGCAAATAACTCATCTAGCTTAATTTTTGAAAGATCCCTAGAGACCTTGTATGCATCTACCATAGATGCCCACAAGGTGGTCCTAGGGAACGCGTTTAGGGCATACCTTATAAGATCACGGTTTTGAACCTGGTGACCTATTGCGTGAAGACCGTTCATCAATTCCTGGATTCTGGCATGGAGCTGAGCTGCTGTCTCGTTATCTGCCATTCTGATGGTGAAGAGCTTGTTCAGTAGCAGATCCCGTTTGCTGATCCTCGTATCAGAAGTTCCTTCGTGGAGCTCGATCAGTTTAGCCCATAGCTCCTTGGCACTGTTGAATGGGCCTATGCGGTTCAGCTCCTCTTTTGTCAGTCCGCATTGAAGGGTCTGAGTTGCTTTGGCGTCAGCTTCAATCTTGCGTTTAAGGGCAGTGTCCCACTCTGAGTAGTTTTGTGGTACGCCTTCAGCATTTGTGGGAATCATCAGTCCAGACTGGATGATTATCCACATATCCACCTGAGTTTTCAGGTGGACCTCCATTCGACTTTTCCAGTAAGGAAAGTCTTCTCCACTGAAAAGTGGAGGTCTGGCGGTGCTAAAACCTTCTTGGATGGCCATTTGTTACTGAAATAGCAAACAACAAAAACAACGAAAATATTCCAAGACTTGGTCTTGGATTAGTAGTGCGGGAAAAAAAAGAACAAATTTCAAGGGGTGTTGCACCAACCTTGAAAGAAAAACTCGAACGAAAATATTTAAAAAACTGAGAGAGAAAACGAAAGAAATCCGAAAAATTTTCAAACTGGTGGTTGCACCAAGTTTGAATTCCCCGCTCTGATACCACTTGTTGGATCGAGAAAGACCGATAGAGGGGGGGGTGAATATCGGAAAATGTTCGGATTTAAAAGAAAGAGTAAGTGCGCGGCGGAATAAAATCAAACAACGCAAACACCAAGGTTTTACTTGGTTCGGAGCCTGGGTCGACTCCTACTCCAAGGCCCACGGTCGTTGACCGTTTACTTTGGGCAATTCTATAGTGCGCAAAACGGTTACAGAGTGAGATTACAAAATTACTGTAAATAGAAATATACACTTTGTTTTACCAACTCCCGGTGTAGATCGAGTTTCGGTGCAGTGGGAGGTTGACGGCGCTTCATTCTTGAGTTGGGAAGTTTCCGGAGCAGAGCGCGGTCGTCAGAGCGTTTGGATGCGTTGAATGAAAGCAGTGTGCTGATGAGGAGGGTCTAGGGCCCTTTTTATAGTGCCTGGGGGCGCCCTGGTCGACGGGGGCGCCCCCCCCCCCCAACGTGGCTTTTGATCCGCAAGAGGCTCGGTCAAGGTCTTAGCCCTTAATCCTCGGGATAAGGCCTTGACGGGGGCGCCCTGGACGCTGGGGGCGCCCTGGTTGACCCGGCCAAACCTTATCCACAGCGCTGAGCTCTCCTTGGTAAGGCTGGGGGCGCCCTGGGCACTGGGGGCGCCCGGGACAGCGGGGGCGCCCTGGGTGCGCAGTGCAGACGCGGCAACAGCTTAACTCTTTAGTTTGTTTGCCATGGGGGCGCCCGGGACAGCGGGGGCGCCCTCAGAATGTACTATCGACGTTCATTTGCTTTCTTTGTGTTTTGTGTTCACCTTGGGGGCGCCCGGGACACTCCGGGCGCCCTGGTCAGCAGTTGCCTCTTTCCTTTGAGTCATTCTGAGCTGCAGACACACGTTCCTTCGGTCCTACTTCCAGGGTTAGTCCAAAACACAATAAAACAAATATTTAATTTAATTTATACTGCCTCAGCTGTCTTGGTTCTGACTTTGGTCTCCAAAATGGAGCCCTAGGTCGAACCGACGCCTAATGTTCCCTCAAGGGGAACGCGTCCTCACCTACTCCTCTCGGGAGAATTTACCTGGTGCCAACCGGCTCCTCCAGTTAGACTTTTGCCCGGTAGCCCTTCGCCAGGTCTTGAGTACCACGCAGCCCTTCGCTTGGTGCCTAGCAGCCCTTCGCTAGGTCTTTTCTTCTGGCAGCCCTTTGCTAGTGCCTAGCATTCCTTCGCTAGGGTTTGTCCATTCTGGCAGTCCTTCACCAGAGCCTAGCAGTCCTTCGCTAGGGCTTTTCTTCTGGCTGGCATTCCTTTGCCAGTGCCTAGCATTCCTTCGCTAGGGCTTTTCCTGTACACTCAAGAAACTTGTTAGACAACAACTAACCATTAACTTTTGAACCCTTTTGCCAATATCAAAACACAGGTTTGACTTGGGTGCATTCTGCACCAACAAAAAGTCCCAACTGGAGGGTTAGGTGAAAAATCTTGGCTTGGAGGGTCAGGTCATAGCTTGGAGGGCTAGGTTGGAGCCCCTGGATCGGTCTGATGATCGATCAGGGAGGTTGGCACGGTATTCCTTCGTGGATCGGTCTGGTGACCGATCCAACGATGACTGATCGATCTGGTGACCGATCAGGGAGTATGCATTTCACTCACTGCACAGCTCCTGATCGGTCTGGTGACCGATCAGGGAGCTCACAAGTGGGTTGAGTTCCCCTGCTGATCTGCTCCTGATCGGTCCGGTGATCGATCAGGGAGCATCCAGTAGGTTTTTGGCAAACCTATTGATCGGCTTCTGATCGGTCTGGTGACTGATCAGGGAGAAACTATGACCGATCAAGCTGAACGATCAACTGTCGCGAGGTTTCTCAACCTGACTGATCAGGATGGAGCCTGATCGGTCTGGGAGCAGCCTGATCGGTCTGGTGACCGATCAGCCAGTGGATTCCGAGCGGGATTGTGGCAAGCTGATTGCAGGATCGGTTTGGTGACCGATCTGGTGGCCGGTCAGAGTGACCGATCATACAAGCTTGCGATTCCAAGTTTCTCACTGCGGATCGATCAGGCTGGAGCCTGATCGGTCTGGGATAGCTCTGATCGGTCCGGTGACTGATCACTTTAATTCAAATTGCATTGTCAGACCCTCTGATCGCGTCTGAACGTGTCTGATTCTCTGCGCTTAACATCTAATACTTGATTTTCTGATTGATATGATGTGCTAATGCTCTGATTAAGCTGCAGGTGACAGGGATGGATTCAAACACTCAAGGGAGAGTCAAACGAGGCCTCTCCTTGGAGCAGGTTTATCCATATCTCAAGTTGCAACGGGCGCTGGCTGGAGCTGCTGACTGGGGCTAGGCTGAGGGAAGCTCAGGGAGTCCAGGAGAGCTCAGCAGGCTATTGGTTGCAGGTGAGCAGCTGGAGGCTGCAGAGAGATGGTGTCACCTGACATTTAGTGGAGAAACAAAAGGAGCGTAGCGGAGAAGAGCAGAAAAAGGTTCTGTGAAGAGACTTCTAGCTTGAGTTCTTGATGCGCAATTGTTTTCTCCACACTTTGCTTGTGCGATTACATCCATCATCTTGAGCAAGCAACTGTGATCTTAGAGGCAACCATCGATTACTTGGGCACTTGAAAGAAGGAACAAGGAGCTTGAGTTCATCAGCGAGAAGACACGGAGAAGGGTGTTCTTGCGTGAGATCTGCGCTGGGTGGAGCTTGGGAGAAGCTTGCTTGTGTTCTTGTCTGTTCTAAGTGTTGAGTAAGATCTTTCTTGTGTTTCATTGTGCTTAAGACTATATCTATGTTGAAACGCTGTGGAGAGGTTACTCCACCGAGAAGGAGGTTGCATTTTATCCGGTGTTCACCGGGGCTTGATCTGCCGACGATCAAGGGATCGCCCACCTTAAGGGCACACCAAGGAGTAGGGGCAAGTTATCCCCGAACCTTGTAAATCCTCTTGTTAGCGTTTTGCATTTGTGCTTAGCTAGGTTTTATTTCTGCACACTCTATTTTCTTTAGCTTCAACTGTGCTACAAATCTTTGAGTCGCAGAAATTTCAAAAACACAAAGTTTCGGTGTCTAGCTACATTCACCCCCCCCCCTCTATAGTCATCCAAGGTCCAACAGTCGAGTCACCTCTTTCTTTACGACGTCCAAAATGAGTCGGTTAAGTCTCCTTTGTGGCTGCCTCACGGGTTTTACTTTTTCTTCCAAGAATATCCTGTGCATACAGAGAGCTGGGCTAATACCTGGTATATCTGATAAAGTCCACCCAATCGCCTTCTTGTATTGCCTCAGGATTTGCAATAATTTCTCTTCCTGCTTTGATTCTAAGTGTTGTGCAATAATAACGGGAAAAGTCTGCTCCTCTCCTAGGTACACATATTTCAAGTGGCCTGGTAGTGGTTTAAGTTCAATCTGGCCCTGCTCAGTGGGTATGAGTGATCCTTGGGGCTCTGTGCAATCCCCTACAATACCATACCTGTGCTCTGAATCCTCTGGAATCTCAATAAAAATAGGTGATCCTTGGGGCTCTGTGCAATCCCCTACACCTAGAAAATCCTCACCAGCTGGAAGTGAATCTGAAATAAACTCTGAAATATCCTCAGTCTCAATAGCAAATACTCCCTCAGCCTCCTCTGCAAAAATATCTCCTCCAGAAAAATCATGTGAAACTCCCTCAACCACTGAATTTGTATCAACCAGTCCATCCAGAATGTCAATGCTCATAATAGAGTGATCTTCCCTAGGGTACTTCATGGCATCGAAAATACTAAATTGGACTACTGTGTCCCCCACTTCCATCGAAAGTGTGCCAGCATAAACATCAATTTTTGTCCTAACAGTCTTCAGAAATGGCCTCCCAAGGATGAGTGGGGATCTATGTGCAAGATAGTCTCCTTCCATGTCTAGAATGTTGAAGTCTGCAGGGAAAATCAACTCCTTAACTTTTACCAAAACATCTTCAATAACTCCTGCTGGATGGGTCTGGCTTCTGTCAGCTAACTGAATTACCACTCCAGTGGGCTGTAGAGGGCCAATGCCAAGCATCTGGAAGACCGATCTGGGCATCACATTGATGGAGGCTCCCAAGTCTAGCATGACATCATGAAACATAGTCCTCCCTATCTCACATGATACAGTAAAAACTCCAGGATCTTCACACTTTTGAGGTATGGCATGGATGAGTGCTGAAACATTTTTCCCCAAGCTGACTAACTCATGCTCCTTAAGCTTCTTCTTATGAACACATAAATCTTTCAGGAATTTTGCATATTTAGGAATCTGTTTAATCATGGTCAATAGGGGTACATTAATCTCTACTTTGCTAAACAACTTTACAAGCTCATTGTATTCTTTAGTTTTCTCCTCCTCCCCTTGTCTTTTGGCTTGAGTTTTCCGCTGTGGAAAGGGCAATGGGACGCTCATTTCTTCCTCTTGAACCGAAATTGGATGGGCTGAATTTTGAGCTGCTGTCCCACTCGATGTAGCTGCTGTGAGGTTGGTTTCGCATCTAATTTCTCCCTCATTTTCAACCAAAATCACAGGATTGCTTGATGAAAGAGTTGAGCACGGACTAGGGGTGGAACCAACTGATTTTGAAGTGATTTCAAAGCTGATTGGTGCTGAAAATGTAGGTGCTGCCCTGTTTTCAGAAAAATCTATTCTTGGACCATTTTGAGTTGAAGTAACATTCCCACTCCTCAAAGTAATAGCGCTAACGTTTCCCTTGAGATTGGGAGTAGCTTGAGAAGGTAGTTGGCTTGATCCTTGAGCTTGAATTTGATTAATCCCACTAGCCAACTGTCCCATTTGCCTTTCGAGGTTTTGTATGGCGAGATCATTCCTTTGTTGTTGTTGTAAAATATGTTGAAACATCTCTTCTATCCTTTGTGGTTGCACATTTCCCCCACTAGAACCTCCATAGCCCCCTTGATTAGCATAAAGCTTTGATTGACCTTGAAATGATGAAATAGACTACTGAAAAATATTACCCTGCTATGATTGTTGGAATTGGGGTTGATTGTAGGGCTGAAATGGCTGTTGAAAGGGCTGATAATTGGGTTGGAATGATGGTTGAACTTGCTGAGAATTATAGCCTTGAAAATTGTGATTTTGAAGTGGGAATGGTTGTGGCGAAGATTGAAACTGAGTGGGCTGAAATCCTTGATTTTGTGGCTGAACGTTTTGGTTGTAAGGCTGTGAGGGTTGGAAAACTTGCTGGTTTTGAGGTTGGAACGTCTGAAATGTTTGAAAACCTTGCTGCCCCTGCTGAATTGGCTGGAATTGAGGCTGGAATTGCTGCTAAAATTGCTGAGGTTGCTAGAATGTTGGCTGAAATGGCTGAATTTGGGGCTGGAATTGCTGCTGAGGTTGCTGGAAATTTTGTTGAGGCTGCTGAAATTGTTGTTGTGATGGGTTTTATTGGTAGAAAGAATTTCCATATTTCAAATTTGGATGATCCCTCCAACCAGGGTTATAAGTAGAGGAATAGGGGTTATTCCTGGCTTGAAATTGTCCTCTAATCAACGCCGCTATTGTCTCATCTTGTTGGAGGTTGGGACATGAATTTGAATTATGTTCCTGACTAGAGCAAATACCACATACCCTCATCACTTGGCTTGATTGTGGAGGCACCGAAAAACTGGGATTTTGGCTTGCATTATTAAGAGCCATTTGCTTCACCAATGATGTGCGCTCCATCAATGAATTCTTGATTTCTTTCTGCTCATTTGATACCATCTGAACTTCATTAACTCCTCTAGTAGACAAAGCTCTACTCCCAAACTGCTGTGAGTTCTCTGCCATGTTCGAAATCAACTCCCTAGCTTGATCTGGTGTTTTGTTAACTAGGGCTCCTCCAGCTGCAGCATCTATCATAATCCTATCCATCTGCAATAAGCCCTCGTAGAAATACTGAATGAGGAGCTGCTCGCTGATCTGGTGCTGTGGGCAACTAGAACATAGCTTGTTAAATCTCTCCCAGTAGTCATAAAGAGTCTCCCCCACCACTTGCTGTATACCACATATGCTCTTTCTGATGATTGCAGTTCTGGAGGCTGGGAAGTTTTTTTCTAGAAATGACTTTTTCATGGAAATCCAGCTAGACACGTGCCCAGTAGGTAAATAGTAGAACCAATCCTTTGCTGCTCCAGTTAGGGACAATAGGAATGCTCTAAGCTTAATATCTTCTTCTGAAATCCCCTGAGACTTCATGGTGGAGCAGACAACGTGAAACTCATGCAAGTGTCTATTGGGGTCCTCTCCAGATAATCCTTGAAATTTAGGTAACAAGTGGATGAGTCCGGATCTAAGCTCAAAATCATCAGTCAGCTCTGGATAAACAATACTGGAGTACTGAAAGGTGTCATTTGGTGCTGTGAGTTCTTTCATGGTCTTCTGGTGGTCTGCCATAATAATGCCTGACTGAGTAGGAATAGTCTGAAGAGGAGGAATATCAATAGCCTCTGAAATTATACCTTGATTCCTCCTTGCTCTGAAAGTTCTTTCAATTTCAGGGTCAAATTCTTCAAGATCACCACCTGCTGACCTGGTCATAATATAAACAAATCGCAGCAAATGTGTATGGAAAAATAAAACAGATAAAAAAAATCACAAGATATAGAGATAAGCGCAATAATAGATCAAGAAAAATATGAAATAAGCACACAAGCTTAAGCAAACAAACTCAACTAGTGTGTTCGCCGGCAACGGCGCCAAAAATTTGATGATCCCCAAATATAGGTGTCACGAATGTGGGTCTCAAATTTAGATATTTGTAAAGCTGGAAACCCTTTTTGCTAACAAGGATAAAAATGTAGTAAAGCGACCACAGGTCGTATTTTTCCTAGGGCTAGTTAAGGATGTTTGATTCAAGCTCGAGTTTATGTGTCATCAAATATTTTTGGGTTTCAAGTGATAATTGGGTTTGGTTTCAATTAAAAATGAAAACACAATGAAAAGAAAGGAAACTTAACTAAGTGAACTTAAACTAGGTAATTTCAACTAATGAACTCAACCAATGGGAAACTTAATCTACCAATGCAACATAGCCGAATTTGGAAAACAAATCTGAATTCAAATGCAAGAGTACACTATAAGTTGTATTGAACTTCAGTAATTACCACTCAAAACCGAAGCTTCACTTGATTCAAAATGCAACAATGAAACAACTTGATACGCAGAGGAAACAAATTCATATGCCGAAAAACTGATACTAAGTGCAGAGCTATAAACTGACAATTCCGAAATGAAAACTGATCAATTCAACTTGGAAAACAAAGCCATTAGTGAAGTTCTATGCATGAATGAGTGGAGAAATTCAGAAATGCAGGCAGAACTTTAGAACATTAACCAAATGCTGAAATGAATGCAGAAATGCAGCACAAATCGAATGCAGAAACAAACAAAGCTAACTGAGATTAAGTGCACAATCTAGTGTTCAGAAAAGATTCAGAAGATCTAACTTTCAATTGATACAAACTTCAGCAGCTGTAACCCGAAACTTGCAGAAATGTAACTGGAATTTTCAGAAATGGAACGATACTCAAGCACTGATCTAAATGCGAGGCCAGCTAAGATGAATGCAAGTGTTCACTAAACAGGCAATCTATCTAATAAACTTGCAAAATTTAAAAACTAATGAATGCATGAACAATTCAGAAAATCTGAGTTCACTGATACACAATTCAGAAACAATAGCTGATACGCAAAATTGAAGTTGATACGCAGGAATAACTGGATTGCGAAGCAAAACTGAAATTAATTGCAATCGTTCACTACAAAGGCAAACTATCTAATAAGAAGGCAGAAATGAAAAGCTAACAACTGCAGAAACAAATCAGAAAACTAAGTTCACGGATACAAGTTCAAAAACTGTAAATGAAATGCAGAAATTGAATCTACTGCTAAGAACAGAAATTCACAAAGAAATTAAGCTTCGATCCCTTCCTTAGTTCAAGCCCTTCTTGCTGTCACACAAGAGTAAGCCAAGAACCCCCTAGCTCAACAAATCGCTGGAAATCCGACTCTGTGATCGATTCCACTCAAAATCTGCTCCCAGCTGAAACATCCATTCGATCTCCTCGATCTTGCTGTGTGGGATTGCGGTGACGACTTGGGGACGATCAAAGCAATCCAGAGAACCCTCCGACTTGCTCAGATGGATGAAAAATGGCATGCACAGAGATCCAATCAATCGAATGGAAGAGCTGATGAAACCCTCACTTTGCTCTGTTCAGTGGTGAAATTGAGCTGAAATCTTCACGGAAACATCATCCCGACGATCTAGAGCTTGATCCAAGGTTGAAGTCGAAGCGGTCGCGCGATCGGATGAGAAGAACTGAAGAAGAACAGTGAAGAAAAAGCGAAGAACTGGAAACTGCGGCGAAGACGCGACAAACTGATCGAGGGAGAAGAGACAGTTTATATAGTTTGGAAATGGACGGCTGTGATTCTCTCCACTCCATCCAATGGCTGGATCTCATCCGATCTGAATCAAACTTTCCAGATCTTGATCAAGGGTCAGGATCTGCCTCTCAGTAACTCGGATCTTCCAGATTTGCAATGGATGGCTCAGATCTACCTGATCTTTGAATGGACGGTCTAGATCCTCCTGAGCTTGATCCAACGGCTGAATGATCTCTGATTTGGATGAAACCTTCAGATCATGACTTGAGTGCTTGATTAGCCTTAACCCTAGCTCGGATTGCATCAAAAGTTCACAGATGGCTCAGATCTAGCCGTTTTTGAATCGGATGACCCATATTAGTCTGATTCTTGATCACTCGATCCGGGTCCACTTCCGACTCAAGTTTGACCCAGCATGACCTAGGTCCATGATCCTTCCAAGCCTACTAAAGTAGATTAACAATTTAGTGGCAAAATATTTCAAATGTATTAAGATTTACAATAAAGCCCAAAATAGAATTAATTCATAGAACCTAGGGTAAATTCAAGATTAAGCAGGTAAAATATGGGTCAAACATGGATTTTAGAATCTAAAATAATCAACAAAATAGTATTTATCAGCCCTCTCAGGCACCTGGGATGCAACAGTAAACTCATTTCACTCTTGCAACCAGGGATAGTCCAAGAACAGTATAACATAAACAATAAACGTATAAATTGTTGGATTGGAGAAAATGATAGAGGGGGGGTGGTGAATATCGTTATAAAATTTTTCGGAGTAGAAGAGTAAATGCGCAACGGAAAATGACAAAATACAGAAGAACACAAGTCATTTTTTACTTGGTTCGGAGTCGCAGTCGGCTCCTACTCCAAGGCCCACGGTCCTTGACCGTTTACTTTGGGCAATTCTATATTCGATAAAGTTTTTACAGGATGATAGTGCAAATATAGAATTGGAAATTTAAACCACAACAATTTCGTAAATTAAAATTTTAACGACGCCCGAGGTGGATCGAATTCCGGAGTAGAGGGTCGTCGTCGGCGCTGGAATCTCGAAATCGAACTTTGCATGGGCGCAGTGCTTGAGCGAAAGTGTCTGGAGAGTTGAGAGCAATGGATGTCGAAGCCTTGGGGATGCACCCCCTTTTATAGTGCTCATACGGGCACTTGTGACGATGGGGGCGCCTAACATGTGGCCTTCCCTGCATGAACCCTTATCCGCAGGCTTAGTCAGCGCTTATCCATCTCCACTTGGGCGCCTGAGCTGATGGGGCGCCCGTGACCTCACGGGCGCCCGAACTGGCTTAGTCCGGAGGGTTCGCAGTTGTGTTTTGGATTTTGCCTTAGCACTGGGGCGCCCGTATCCATACGGGCACCTGAGCCCATCCGGGCGCCTGAGTCCATCCGAGCGCCTAGGCCCAGTGAGGCACCTCACTTGCAGATGACCAGTCCTTCGATCCTGCAACTCAGGTTAGTTTCAAACACAACAAACAAATGTGTATGTCATTAGTTACAGCCGTAGATGTCTTGGTTCTGACTTCGAGTCTCCCAAATGGAACCCTAGGTCGAACTGACGCCTACTGTTCCCTCGATGGGGAACGCGTCCTCACCTACTCCTCTCAGGAGAGTTTACCTTTTGCCAACCGGCTCCTCCGGTTGAACTTTTGCCCAATCCACCTGACCAGGTCTTCATGCCCAACTTCTGGTCAGGTCTTCTTGCCCAACTTCCAGTCAGGTCTTCGGTGCCCAGCCCCTTGCCAGGACTTCTTGCCCAGTCCTCGACCAGGACTTCTTTGCCCGACTTTCGGTCAAGTTTTCTTGCCCAGTCCTTGACCAGGACTTCTTTGCCCAGCCCTTTGCCAGGACTTCTTGCCTAGTGTACCTAGGACTTTTCCTACACGCTCATTAAACTTGTTAGATCAAAAAACACCTTAACTTCTGAACCCTTTGTCATTATCAAAACCCAAGTTTGACTTAGGTATTGCCTGCACCAACAATCTCCCCCTTTTTTATTTATAGCAACACGGTTCAAAAAGTTAAGTTAAAGAAACAAGATATGTAAAAGATATGTACTTTCCTCCCCCTGAAAAGATTCTCCCCCTGAGTTTTTCAAAAATGTGTGGGGCTTTTGAAAACCTTTCTAAGTTTAAAAAATATTTTCAAAAGATTTTTCAGGGTTTCAACACTTAGAAAATTTTAAGTTTAAATACTTTGAAAATTTTCCAAAAGAATTTTAACTTTTAAACACTTAGAAAATTTTCCAATATAATTTTAAATTATGTTTTAAACACTTAGAAAATTTTCCAAAAGAATTTTAAATTAAGTTTTAAACACTTAGAAAATTTTCCAATAGAATTTTAAATTAAGTACTTAGAAAATTTTCCAAAAGAATTTTAAATTAAGTACTTAGAAAATTTTCCAAAAGAATTTTAAATTAAGTACTTAGAAAGTTTTCCAGAAGAATTGTAAATTAAGTACTTAGAAAATTTTCCAAAAGAATTTTAAATTAAGTAATTAGAAAATTTTCCAAAAGAATTTTAAACTAAGTTTTAAACACTTAGAAAATTTTCTTTTTGAACTGCTTCAGATTTAAAAACAAGTATTTTCGTTACTTTACTTTTTGAAAAAGGAGATAAAAGATTTTCTTTTTGAACTGCTTCAGATTTGAAAACAAGTATTTTCGTTACTTTACTTTTTGAAAAAGGAGATAAAAGTTTTTGATTTTTAATTTTAAGAATTTTAAAATTCTAAAAAACTTTAAAATTCTAAAAAACTTCTTTTCTCTCCTTTCCTATATCTCCCCCTTTGTCATATATCAAAAAAAATTATAGCAAAAAATAGAGTAAAGAAAGTAAAGTTCTGTATTGAACCAATTCTAAGCATAAACTGGACTAAATCAATTTAGATTTTCCCTTTTGGGTCATGTCTAACTCAGTTAGCTACTTACTAACTGTCATAAACAGTAGCTTTCGCTAGGGTTAGTCAAGTTAAGTGATCTGATCAAGTTAGATTTTCTAAGCATGACACTTAACCTGATTACTGTTCAATTGATATTTATTGCCCCAATTACTGCAGATGCACTGACTTAAAACATCTTAAATCAAGGCATAGACCTAAGCATCTCAACCCAGTCTAGGTTATCAATCAAAAGTACCCTAAGGTGCTTGTGAGATGCTGGCTCCTAGATCTATAGGTGCATGCAGTTCTAGGGTTAGGACCTAAGCTAAGTCCATTTGCGAAAAAGCCCTAGTTTTGAAGGGGGTAAGTTTTTTTTAAAAAAAACTAAGTCAGAAAAATCTTTTTAAATTAAAAAAATGATTTTTCAATCATATTAAATAACAGATAAAAAATAAAACCGTTTTTGGAAAAGAACATGTAGAGCAGTCTTATTCTACTAAGCATAACATTAGGTATCTAACTTAGCATACGAATTGAAATGGTAAGTGATCAACAAGTAACTCTGATAAATGCATAAGAGTCATCTGGTCAATAGTAGGACCAGCAAAGTCAAACCATAGTCAAGTACAAGTCAACCCTACTCAGTAGGGATAGTCAAATAGTCTACAAGACACTGAGATAGCTGAAAATGTCACTCTGATCTAAGAAGAAGGGCCAAGACGGTCGAATGAGTCAAGCTGCCAAGATTGAAACAACAACATCATTTCATTGTATCGTGCATCGTTAGTCTCTCGATCGGCTCGGATGGAGTCCATGTGCTCGATGTGATAGGCCTCGACCTCCTCCCTGAGGCTGTGCATCTCTGTCTGCAATAGTGTAATGTGTTGGTCGGTAGTCAGTGGAGGAGGCTCCTGTAATTGCTCGTTGATCTCGGCTGCTAGATCAGCTACGTCTACCTCCACATCAGAGTCATCCTGCCGTCTAGCCCTCTCACGTCTCCATGATAGAACCCCCGTGGCCGAAACGTCTATCCCTGCTAATGAGAAGTTTCTAAACCCTATTTCATCAAACTCAGTCATCGAAATGATCTCTCCAGCAGTTATGTCGCGACCATGGTGGTGAAGAAGGGCGGTGATAATGTGGTAGTAGGGCGTACGTACTCGATTGTGAGTAGATACGCTCGATGCGTAAATGATGGTGTGGAATATGTGGAGGCCTATGTCGATATCTAATTGATGAATCATGGCGTAGAGTAAAAAGGAGTGAAACAGTCGCATGGTCACGACATCTCGGGTGGTAAGTGGGAGTACACAATGAACTATAACTCGGTAGAGGGCATAATCCTAGACTCGGAGGTCAATGGACTGAAATCGTAGTGCTAACGGGTTTCGCACATCTCCAAAGAAATAGGAGTACAGAGTGTCTAGAGTAATGTGCGAATAGGGGGTTGCGAAGGGAGGGTCGGCCGGAGGATAACAAGAAAAGGTAGACTGCGACTGTCGTAGTCCAAGAAACCGATAAACAAGGTTGGAGAAATGGTTAGGGGAGTGCCTTGTACGGTGGTAGAGTAGAGTAGGTCATCAATTTTGACTAGGTTATTGTAAAATTCTGCACACAGGGTTGAGTCCACAGGATGTGTGCAGAAGACTAGATGATCTAGTTGATAGAAGTTGATTGCATCCATAGCTAGGGGGTAGGATTGGGTAAAGAATTGCCTATTCAGGAAGCTAGTCTTTATAGGCTTATAGGTTGTTTGGACAAACTTATTAAACAATTCCAAGTTGGGAAACCTTAGGTCGGGGCTAGGTTCGGCCATGGGGTTGGGTTGAGAGACGCAACGTTTTCTAAGCATGTAAAAGAAAATTATGCATTTAATAAGCGAAATAAAAAAAGGAAATTACTTGAAAATGCATAATAAAATTGATACCGGGGCGGCATTTTCGAAGTAGAGCGTTTGAAGACGAGGGAGGAGCGTCTGGGCGCCTTGGGAAGAAGAGAAGTGAAGGAGGATTTAGGTTTTGGGGTGGGGGAAAGAAGAGGGAGCCATGCTCCTTATATAGTGTCATACGGGCGTCCTTAAAGGGTCGGGCACCCGTGTTCATTGGGGCGCCCATAAGGTCACGGGCGCCCGAGTCAGCAGGCAGCTTTTGGCAGACTTGACTGCCTTGGATGAAGACAAAGACCTAGGCGCCCGATAGGTCACGGGCGCCCGGGTCAGGACTGTCGGGTTTGACAGCTTTAGCTGTCTTGGTCGACGATAAAGTCGGGGGCGCCCGACAGGTCACGGGCGCCCGAGTTGACCAGGGTTTGACTATTGACCAGTTTGATCGTTTGACCAGGTTGACGCTTTTGAGCAACCAACAATTAAATTAATTAAGCTCTAAATTGCATGATTCCATGTTTTTACTTGACAAAAGTACAAAAACTAGATGAATTTGAGTTAAGTTAGGTCCTAGCCATCTCACCCAGTCTACAGTTATCAATCATGTTAATCTTATGGGGGTTGTGAGACAGTTTTTAATAGAAATGAAGATTTAAAATTGAAAAGCATGATTAAATTTTGAAAGGTTAAATTAAAAACAATTTAGTTTTATGTTTATTTTGAAAAGTGGTTGAATCTAAGATTAATTGAAATTTGTGTTAAATTCAAATCTGACAATAGTAAAGTGAATTTGATTTTCAATAATCGGCTTCCAGGTCTTGGCGAGGCACTAGGCCTTTTTTGGCCGTAGCCTTATTGGATCATCAACCTTTTCCTTGACAAAGCCTTTTATTAAAAATTCATCTTCAAGTTACTCCTTGAAAGATTTTGGTCTAACTAGTTTGGGTCTTGGATCGGTAGCTTCGGCTAGTTCCGCCAAAATGTCTTCCCTAACGTACTATCATCTCACCTCCACCCAATACTATGTTGTTCAAATTTCAATTAAGTCATTTCAGTCCTTAGTCTAACCAGTCCTAGGTCTAAACATAATAATTTGCAGAAAGAAATAAACAATCAAGCATGTAATTAAGAAAAAAAATAATCAAGCATGCAATTAAAATTAAGGAATTAAAAAAATTATCTAATTATGAAAATTGTTTTTAAATTGGCTCCCCCTGGACTAAAGCCATGATAATGATTAGGCAAGATGTGAATTTTGTCCTTGGGGATCCAATACTAGTTTAGTCCAACTTGGTTGTTCAAGCAAAGTTTGGGTACCCATGCTTGAATTTTGGCTCTAGGTTGGTTCAATACAGCATAATATGACCGTTGTCTCGACTTGGTTCGATACCCTAACCCAGATCGATTAAGAATGGACTTATGTTTTCCAAGGATAATGTCAAGACCCTTGGAACCCGAAGTAAATCGTTCTAAAGCCACTTTGAGCTCCTTGACTAGAGTTTTCAAGAAGGAGTTCTCTTTCTCAAGCATTTCAACTTGAGTAGAGGTTCCTTCTTGAACATTCTCGGTCAAGGATCTAGAGTTGGCTTCCTCTTTTAGGAGTTTTACTTCCTGTCGGAGGGATTCGACCCGGATTTTGACTTTCGCCAAGTTATGAGATAAATAAGCTATTAATTTTGATAATTCGATTTCGAATAACCTCTTACCGTTATTTGGCCATTTTC
>JAGFNQ010005947.1:106733-136576 GCA_024364735.1 Boesenbergia rotunda
ACCCACCCGGTTCAGTTCTTCCTTGGTTAATCCACATTGCAAAGTTTGAGTTGTCTTTGCATCAGCCTCGATCTTTTTCTTCAGCGAGGCATCCCATTCTGTGTAGTGTTGTGCCACTACTTCAACATTCTTGGGGATTTCAAGGCCAGATTGGATTATAATTCACATATCCACCTGAGTTTTCAGGTAGACTTCCATCCGACTTTTCCAGTAGGAGAAATCTTCTCCAGTGAATAGCGGTGGTCTGGCTGTGCTGAAACCCTCTTACATGACCATAATAATTTTCTGAAACAAATAAGAAAGACAAAGAAAACTTATCCCAAGACTTGGTCTTGGATTAGCAGTGCGGGAAAAAATTAATTAAAAAAACGATCGAGTGGTGTTGCACCAAACTCGATTAACGAGAAAAATTCGAAAAAAAAGAAATTAAAATTTTCGTAAAATTTGAAAAAAAATCTCAAATTGGTGGTTGCACCAAATTTGAGCCACCCGCTCTGATACCACTTGTTGGATCGAAGAAAACGATAGAGGGGGGGGGTGAATATCGTTATCAAAAATTTTTGGACAGTTAAAGAATATACGCAACGGAAAGAAATAAAATACACAAGAACACAAGTAGATTTTTTACTTGGTTCGGAGTCGCGGTCGGCTCCTACTCCAAGGCCTACGGTCCTTGACCGTTTACTTTGGGAAATTCTATATTCGGAAAGATTTTTACAGATTGATAGTACAGATATAGAATTTGAAAAACTAAATCACAACACTTTCGTAAATTGAAACTTGACCCACGCCCGAGATGGATCGAATTCCGGAGTAGAGGGTCGTCGTCAGCACTGAAATCTCGAAATCGAAATTTGCCGGGGCGCAACGCTTGAGCGAAAGTGTTTGGAGCGTTGGAAAGAATGGAATGTCGAAGCCTTGGGGGTGAACCCCCTTTTATAGCACCCATGGGGGTGCCTGGTTCGTTCGGGGCGCATAACACGTGCCTCATCCTGCGAGAATCTCTATCCGCGGGCTCGGTCAGCGCTTATCCCCTTCGACTCAGCACCTGGGCTGACTGGGGCGCCCGGGATCTCTCGGGCGCCTGGGTTGACCTGGTCCATTGGCTTCGTGGCAGATTTGCTTCGATGGCTGCTTTGGCTTTGACCTTGGGCGCCCGGGACCTCCCGGGCGCCTAGCCCAGTGTTGTTCGAAGCAGTCTTGCTTCCTTGATGTTTTGACCCTTTACCTTGGGCGCCCGGGTCCTCCCGGGCGCCTAGCCCAGTGACCTACCCCATTCCTTTGGGGCGTTCTGAGCTGCAGAAACACAATCCTTCGGTCCCTGCAACCAAGGTTAATTCCAAATCAAACTAAGCAAGAGTGTTAGTCATTATTTACAGTCTTAGCTGTCTTGGTTCTGACTTCGGGTCTCCCAAATGGAACCCTAGGTCGAACCGACGCCTACTATTCCCTCTACGGGGAACGCGTCCTCACCTACTCCTCTCAGGAGAGTTTACCTTTTGCCAACTGGCTCCTCCGGTTGGACTTTTGCCCAATCAACTTGACCAGGTCTTCGTGCCCAACATCCGGTCAGGTCTTCTTGCCCAACATTCGGTTAGGTCTTCGGTGCCCAGCCCCTTGCCAGGACTTATTGCCCATGATGGATCGTCTAAGGCATGCAGAGGGGGGTGAATGCACTTTTTCGGATCGTTTCGATCTCTACAAAGTTGTTAGCGCAGCGGAAATAATATGCAAAGGAAAATGAAACAATGCTAACAACCTGATTTTAGTTGGTATCCACCCCGGTCGGGTGACTAATCCAACAATCCGTCAGTGGATCAAACCCCGGATAACCTCCGGCTAGAACTCGTCGCTCCTTGTAGGTGGAAAAACCTCGCCACAACACCAAGGACACTTCCTGAGTATACAAGACCACTAACTTGCCCTATCCAAGCAAGTTTCGTCAAGGAAGATGGTAGGGAACAAGCCCCTTTAAATAGGGCTCGAATCTGAAACAGCCGCTTACCAGTCGACTGCCCCTGGGGCAGTCGACTGGTCCCACTCAGATTTGACCATTACAGTACAACGTTCAAATCTTGCCAGCCTGTTTCAGCCTACACCAGTCGACTGCCTCTGGGCCAGTCGACTGGTACACACCTAAGCCTAGGGTTTCACTCCCGAGTACAAGTCTCTCTCGCACTCAAACCCTCCCGGCTTAACCCCTGAGTATAAGCCCACATACTCAAACCCTTACCACTCAGTTGACTCTTCACCAGCAGCCTTGACTGTTGCCTTCACGCCCTCTTCATCTTCGGCCCTCGTCCCTCGGATGCGCACGCAAGCCTCCAGCTTGCCTCCATGCCACCCTTCACGTACGCCGCGAAGTTCGCGTCTCTCGGCTCATCATCTCTGCTATCAATGGTCCCTCAGATACGCACGTAAGCCTCCAGTTTACCTCCATGTCATCCTTCACCTGAAGACGTCAACCAAGTCCATGCGTACCTGTACACCTGCACACTCATGTACACATGTGAGAACAACTCAAACCCTAACTTAACCATAATGCCCACTCATCAAAATATCATGATCCTCCAGATCATCTCAGGGTCGATTGCCCCAACAGCCCAGTCCTTGACCAGGACTTCTTTGCCCGACTTCCGGTCAGGTCTTCTTGCCCAGTCCTTGACCAGGACTTCTTTGCCCAGCCCTTTGCCAGGACTTCTTGCCTAGTGTACCCAGGACTTCTTCCTGCACACTCAGTGAATAAGTTAGATCACAATAACATCTTAACTTCTGAACCCTTTGTCATTATCAAAACCCAGGTTTGACTTAGGTGCTGCCTGCACCAACAATTTCTTCTTGCTCCGGTCTTGAGGATGATCTTTCCTCCCCCTCAATCCTTGTCGTGGAGACTTCTCCTATTTCTTTCTCACTTGAGGATGTGGATGATTCCACTTTTTCCTCCTCTTCGGATGTTGAACTTGATTCAACATCTGATTGGTCATTCTCCTTCTCTTGGACCAATGACCACTTTTCCTTGGGCTTCTCTTTTCCTTGTCTTTGTGTCGAATTTTCATGTAAAGCTATCACCTTTCTGATAGATCGACGATGCTTGCCAGAGGGGGGGGGGTGAATAGCAAATCTTTGTCATTTTCTCTACAAGATTGTTAACGCAACGGAAATACAAATAAAAATAGACTAATCAAGAGAGAACCATGCTAACAAACTGATTTACTTGGTATCCACCCCGGACGGGTGACTAATCCAAGAATCCGTCGGTGGATCACTCCCCGGATAACCTCCGGCTAGTCCTTGTCGCTCATTGTGGGTGGAGAAACCTCGCCACAGCACCTTAACACGATATGGACTCAAGAGACTACTTACAAGCCTTAACCAAGCTTGTTTCGTCAAGAGATAGTAGCCTGAAATGAGCCCCTTTAAATAGGGATCGAATATGAAACAGGCACTACCAGTCGACTGCCCTTGGGGCAGTCGACTGGTCACAGTCAGATTCGACCGTTGCCGTACAACGTTCGAATCTGCCAACCTATTCCAGCCGACACCAGTCTGTTGGATCGAGAAATGCGAGAGAGGGGGGGGGGGTGAATGTCGCAAATCGTTCGGATTTAAAAAGAGTAAGTGCGCGGCGGAAATAGAGACAAAGCAACACAACGCTAACAAGGTCGTTTTACTTGGTTCGGAGCCTGGGTCGACTCCTACTCCAAGGCCCACGGTCGTTGACCGTTTACTTTGGGCAATTCTATAATGCGTAGAATGAGTACAGAAGAGAAATACAAATTGCAATAAGAAAGATTACACTTCTGTATTTTACCAACTCCCGGGGTAGGCTCGAGTTTCGGTGTAGCGGGAGGTCGACGGCGCTTCGGACTTGAGTCGGGAAGTTCCTGGAGCAGAGCGCGGTCGTCAGAGAGTTTGGATGTGTTGAATGAATGCGGTGTTCTGAAGAGGAGGGTCGAGGCCCTTTTTATAGTGCCTGGGGGCGCCCTGGTCGACGGGGGCGCCCCCCCACGTGGCAGCAGATCCACAAGAGGCGCGGTCGTCGACTTATCCCTTAATCCTCGGGATAAGGCCTTGACTGGGGCGCCCTGGACGCTGGGGGCGCCCTGGTTGACCCGGTCAAACCTTATCTGCAGCGCTGAGCTCTCCTCGGTAAGGCTGGGGGCGCCCTGTGCGCTGGGGGCGCCCGGGACAGCGGGGGCGCCCTGGGTGCGCAGTGCAGACGCTGCAGCAGTTTAACTCTTCAGTGGTTTGCCATGGGGGCGCCCGGGACAGCGGGGGCACCCTCAGAATGTACTGTCGAGGTTCATTTGCTTTCTTTGTGTTTTGTGTTCACCTTGGGGGCGCCCGGGACACTCCGGGCGCCCTGGTCAGCAGTTGCCTCTTTCCTTTGAGGCATTCTGAGCTGCAGACACACGTTCCTTCGGTCCTGCTTCCAGGGTTAGTCCAAAACAATAAAGCAAATATTTAATTTAATTTATACAGCCTCAGCTGTCTTGGTTCTGACTTTGGTCTCCAAAATGGAGCCCTAGGTCGAACCGACGCCTAATGTTCCCTCAAGGGGAACGCGTCCTCACCTACTCCTCTCGGGAGAATTTACCTGGTGCCAACCGGATCCTCCAGTTGGACTTTTGCCCGGCAGCCCTTCGCCAGGTCTTGGTTTTTGCCTAGCAGCCCTTCGCCAGGACTTGGTTTTCGCCTAGCAGCCCTTCGCCAGGACTTGGTTTTCGCCTAGCAGCCCTTCGCCAGGACTTGGTTTTCGCCCAGCAACCCTTCGCCAGGACTTGGTTTCCTGACAGCCCATCGTCAGGTGCCTAGCAGCCCTTCGCTAGGACTTTGTTTCCTGCACTCTCAAGCAGCATTGTTAGACAACAAATAACCCTTAACTTTGAATCCTTTGCCAATATCAAAACAAGGTTCGATCTGGTGCTTCCTGCACCAACACAGTCGACTACCCCCAGGGCAGTCGACTGGTCCGAGTCCTAAGCCTAGGGTTATACTCCCGAGTACATTTCACTCCGCACTCAAACCCTCCGGCTTAGCCCCTGAGTACAATCACTCATACTCAGACCCTCACAACCTGGTTGACTCTTCACCAGCAACCTCGACTGTTGCCTTCACGCCTTCTTCATCTTCGGCCCTCGTCCCTCGGATGCGCACGCAAACCTCCAGTTTGCCTCCATGCCACCCTTCACGTACGCCTCGAAGTCCGCGTGCCTCGACTCATTGTCCCTGCTATCCACCGGTCCCTCGGATGCACACGCAAGCCTCCAGCTTGCCTCCATGCCATCCTTCACCTGAAGACATCAACCAAGTCTATGTGTACATGTACACTTGCACACTCATGTACACATATGAGAACACAATAAACCCTAACTTAACCATATTGCCCACACACATCAAAACCCTATGATCCTCCAGATCATCTCAGGGTCGATTGCCTCAACAATCTCCCCCTTTTTGATGTGTGGCAATATGTTAAGTTAGGTAAACATATACCAATAACAATAACAAAATCAATAGCAACAACAACAGCAATTGAAAATCAAAGCATATCACACAAGAGGCAACCTCCCCCTTAACCTATGCTTTCTCTCCCAATTTTCAATCCTTATTGCTAATTCCAACTTAAGTTTTCCCGACTTAACTCCACAGTATCATCAATCAATCAAAGTTAAGTTTCAACCCAAACCTAACTTAACACCCAAGTTCTCCCCCTTTGACACCATCAAAAGATTGCCCCAAGCAATCCTACCCTTGGTGCCAAATAGAACTTAACCAGATTTCTGAAAAACCCCTCAGAAATCACAAAATAGCAATCTGTCCACACTACCAGTCGACTGCCCCTAGGGCAGTCGACTGATACGTCATTTCCTGATTTTTCAGTCGAAATTCAGAAACGCGTATAAAATTCCAAAAAATCCGGAAAAATGTGAAATTTTACAAGCACGTTTGTTAAGGTATTCTCTACCCTAGAAAAATATTGGTTCATGAAAAACATCAACCGTGCTTGACTTTTGGTACAAACTCAAAAATCCTTAAATAGTGTCATCTTTGTATCAACTTTGAAATTCAATCACGATTTCCTATATTTGCCAATTTCATCCACCTCTATTTGACACATAGAATGGTTTGTAAACCTCCCCTTTTCATAAGGATATTTTTATTTTGACAAAACTCCCCCTCTTTACCTCTTAACCCTAAACAATCGACATGAAAAGCCCTCCTATGCCACCATTTAGCAAAACAATCTTATCTATAAGGTTTATCAATGAATTGCACTACAAACAACATGAAATCATGACATAAAATTGCATAAGATATCAGTTTAGCCTAAAATGATAGCTTATTGCTTAACACTAGTTTCAAAACATTTAAGCAAACTTACATCAAACCACGAAATTTCATGACATAAATAGAACATAACCAACTAGTTCATACATGAAATAAAAGCATGAATAAGTTACAGGAACCAACGCCCTGAAGTATCAGAATAACACAATGCCAAACTAGGAAGTGTTTGAGAGATATAGGAATACAACAAATACAACTACTCTCAACACTCAGTCACCAAAGCCCATCTACATCATGAAGTCATCGCCTGGAGGAGGAGGAGGAGGTGGAGCCTGATACGCGAGATGCAGCTGTCGTAGCATCTCGTACATGTCATCCTGACGGCTGGTAATTGATAAGTACCATTTTGTTGACTATTTTAATTGCTAAAATCCATGTTTGACCTATGTTTTTATTGCTTAATTGTGATATTGCCCTAGGTTTTAGAACTTACCCTTATTTTGGACTTAATTGCAAATTTACACGTATTTGGATTAATTGGCCACTAAATTTTGGATCTATTTTTGTAGGCATGAAAGGTTCATTTTCCTAGGGCACACTGTGTCAAACTTGAGTCGGAAGTGGAACCGGATCGAATTATCAAGCTTACGATCAATCCGGGCCGTCCGATTCAAAAGCGGCTAGATCTGAGCCATCCGGGACCATCTGAAGCAATCCGAGCTAGGGTTAGGGTTGATCAAGCATTCTAATCAAGATCTGAAGGTTTCATCCCAATCAGAGCTAAATCAACCGTTGGATCAAGCTCGGAGGGCTCTAGATCGTCCATTCAAAGACTAAGTTGATCTGAACCATCCGTTGCACATCTGGAGGATCCGAGCTACCACGAGGCAGATCCTGACCCCAGATCATCATCATCAAAGTTTGGCTCAAATCAGAGCAAGATCAGCCGTTGGATTGATGTGGAGAAATCTGGGCCGTCCAATGCTTATGTATTTAATCAAATTTCCCCAGCCTTCCTTCCTCGTCGCGTCTCCGCCGCAACAGTAGTCTTCTCCGTTTCTTTGCATTTTCTTCAGCTTTTCCTAAATCCAAGGGGCGCGACCACCTCCATTCTTCATTAGATCAAGTTCGAGGTCACCGGGGAGAGCAATCGGTGGAGTTTCAGCTCGGAATTGGGCAAGAACAGGGCTGTTTGAGGGTTTCGGCAGCTCTGCATTTGAAGACTTCGATTTCGGTTTTGTCAGGTTCTACATCAGTCCAAGCTATCTGGAGGGGTTCTCGGACAAGCTTGGATCATTCCCGCACCTTCATTTCAATCAGACAAGGCTGAATTGAAGAATTCGATTGGGTTTCCCTCTTGAACAGAGTTCGAGCTAGATTCGACTACCGATTCAGTTCCTCAGTGAATTGCTGAGCTTAGGGGTTCGAAGCCAGCCCTTGCGTGACGAACAAGGAGACCTTGAGCTAATGGAGTGATTGGGGTTTAGATTTCTTAGTCAATTTTCTTTGTTTTAGCTGTAATTACATTACTGCCGCAATTTCTATTACTGAATTTTATATCGGTTGATTAGTTTCCTTGTATGGACCGTTTCTTTCTCAATTGGAGGCTCATCCTTGAGTGACAGCAAGGATTCGTGAGCTGAGATGAGAGATTGAGGCTTTGCTTAGTTGAATTCCATTGCAATTAACTGTAATTTTCGATTTCTGCTGTCTGCTCTGCTTTTGAATGATTGTATCAGCTACTTTAGTTCAGTTTCGAATTGTTTTTGCTTTAATTAGTGGTTCGAATTTGTTCTTTCATTAGTTAGCCAGTTTGTTTAGTAATACTTCACTTAATTTCATTTGTTTGGCAATTTCAATCATGCGTATTAGATTTTTCAGTTCGTATCAGCTTGTTCTGCAAAGTTTCAGTTTGGTTTCTGAAATTTCTCAGCTTGTTTCCAATCCGATTTATTTCCAGCTTAATTCCTGTAATTAGAGATCACATTTAGTGTGTTAATATATTAGGTTCGAGTTTGTTTCTCATCCAGCTTTAATTCGAAATTTTTAGCTCCATTTGTTCATTGCGTATCAACCCTTTTTCTGCAAATTCCCTTAGTTTCTGATTCTGCAGTTTATGTTGATTCAAATTGTGTCCAGTTTAACTTCCGAAATGAAGAATAATGCTCAGTGTGATAGTGCATTCCTAAGCATTGCTTCACATCTGTGTTTCATTGCTACATTTTACTTAGCTTGCAATGTATCAGTTGGTTGCAACTTGATTCACATTTCTGCAAGTGAGTTTTCTATTTCTGCTAATCAATGTTGCCCCTGCAATTCAACTGATAAATTCCGAAATTGTGCCAATTAACTGGTGATTTTTCCTCAAGTTTTTACTGGACTGTAGGTTAGGGCAACTCATTTCAGCTGGTTTGTTTGAAATTGCATATGGTCTAATGCTTTATTTTCGAATGTTTGCATTCGAAATCTGCATTTAAGTTCATTTCTGAATTTTACTGCATTCATCTCTGATTTCCAGCCTTAATGCATATGAGCTCTTCACTATTAGCTTTGTCTTTCAAGTTGTAGTGATTCAATTCAATTCGGAATAGTAAATCACAGTTTTAGCACTTAGTACAGTCCTTTTTGGCACATAAATCTTCTTCTCTTGGTGCAAAGTTGTTTCAACCTTTTGTTCACTTTGTATCAAGAGAGGCATTCGGCATTTATTGGTTTGAACTTGAACAGACCTTGTAGCTTGCATTTGAATTCAGATTTGCATCTTTGAAATTCGGTTAAGTTGCCTTGGTTGAATTGGGTTTTCCATTGGTTGAGTGTTTATTACCATCATTTTATTTGGCTTATTAGCTAAGTTCCTTTCCTTTCCGTGCGATTACATTTCTTAATTGCTATCCAAACCCAAATTACATTCGAAACCCAAATTCACAAACGACACATAAATACAAGCACGAATCCAACAAACTATCAACTAGTCCCGAGGAAAAATACGATCTGTGGCCCCTTTACTACGTTTTCATATTTTGATTGCAAAAAGGGTTTCCAGCATCTTTTTATAAATATCTAAATTCTGACAGATCCACATTTCGTGACAACTTAACCTAGCTATCTCGGGTCCGTCAAATTTTTGGCGCCGTTGCCGGGGAAGCAACTAGTTGATTTGTTTGATTTTTGCTTGTATGCTTATGGGTATATCATTTGATTCTATTTTCTGTTGTTTATTCTTTTGTATACGGTTGCTGCCATTTTTCTTGTTTATTTTGTGACAGGGCTGAAGGTTCAAAATGTTCTCATCTACTTATCAGCAGCCGTGTCCACAATTTCAGCAACCACAACAATTCCAGCAGCCACCACAGCAATTTCAACCACAATTCCAGAATTTTCAGCATCCAAATGATCAATTTCAGTCAACAAATCAATTTTTTCAGCCACAAGATCAACCATCATTTCAAAATTTTCAGCCAAGTCAGAATTTTCAGATTGGGCAGCCGCAATTCCAGAATTTTCAGCCCCACTTTCAGCAATTTCAGCCCAATTTTCAGCAACCTTGTCAACAAGATCAATTGCCTTTTCAAGGAATTCAGCAAGGGTGTTTAAATAATCAGAATTTTCAGCAACCACCCTTCCCTCAAGTTCAACCAAACCCAAATTTTCAACATCTTAACCAAGATTTCCAGCAGCCTTTTGCAAGTTTTCAGCATGGAAATAATCAATTTCAACCTCAATTCCAGCCATATCAACAAGGGCAGCAAGGTTGTCAATCGTTTCAAACATTTCCACCTCAAAACCAACCATTTTTCCAGCCCTCACAGCCCATTTATCAGAATTTCCAGCAACAAAACCAGAATTTTCAGCCCACTCAATTTGAGTTTTCACCACCACAATTTCAACCTCAGATCCAAGAATTTCAGAATCATAATTTTCAGCCATCTCCACCAAGTGGTGAAACAACCTTTCAGCAGTTTAATCAGCCTGTTCAACCATCTTATCAACCCCCACAGTCTCAATTTCAAGACTAACAAGAATTCCACACTAACCAAGGAAGCTTTGAGAATCTTGATTGGAGTGAGGCTCAACAACAAAGGATGATAGAGATGTTTCAACAAATGTTCCAACAACAACAACAACAAAATTTGCAACAACAACAACGCCTTGCAAAATTGGTTGATCAATGGAATCAGATACAAGCCCAAAGATCAGGACAATCAGATGAATCTACAGGTGTAGGGGATTGCACTGAGCCCCAAGAATCACCCATTCCTACTGATTTAGAGGCATTGGAGGAGATTGATAGCAGGGCTTGTGATAGTTTTGAATTCAATTCTGAAACTCTACAGGATCATTCTATACTTTTATCTTGTGATGATTTAGTTGTTAATGATTCTAATTTTTCTAATTTGATTGATATAGGAATGGTTGAGGGAACATGCATGGGAGATGATTCCATAGGTGTAGGGGATTGCACTAAGCCCCAGGGACCACCACAATTAGAGGATGAACCAGAAAGTGTAGGGACTTGCTTGGTGGAAGCAAGAACCCAAAGGATCACCTGTTTTAGTTGAGTGTCCACCAGAACTTGAGCCTGAAGTGGAGCATATACTTGACCAGGAGGAGAACATGGATACATCTACTCTTGTAGAATCTCCAGGTATTTTTCAGCACGATCAGGTAAATTCTCCTCCTAATTTTTCTGAAAATTGTAATGAGATACCTCAAACTGATTTTATTGTTTGTGATATACTTAGGGATGCATCTCTTGTAGAATTTGATTGTGAAAAATCCCTAGAGGTACCTAGTGTAGAATTTGTTGAATTTGAAGCATGTGGTGATACATATCATGAAAATGCTGAATGTGAAAAATTTTTAGAAGTGCCTAGTATTGATGATTATTATGATGAGTCTCTTGATATATCTTCTGCTGGAAATAATTGTGAAAAATTCATTGAGGCACCTAAAATTGATTTCATAGGTTGTGATACATTGCTTGATACATCCTTGGTAGAAAATAATTGTGAAATTTCTATTGAAGTGCCAAGGATTGATTTTATTATTTGTGATGAGTTTTTGGATGCAAATTTTGTAGGAAATAATTATGAAAAATTTATTGAGGTACCATAAATTGATTTAATTGGATGTGATGCAGTTTTGGATACATTTCATGCAGAGACTGATATTATTTTATTTCTGTCTTACCCTGCATGCTTGAGAGAGGTATTACATTATTTTGCAGGGTCTAGAAGACTTCAGGAGTGGGTGCTCCAACTGAACAGACTTCAACCTCCTGGAAGGACTTCTAAAAGGCATAAAGAGGGAGGAGATGATCTTACTTTAATTTATAGCACTCCATTCCTTCAGTGGATCTTACACCTAAATCGCCTGCGGCCACCGGAGCAATTTTTTGTAAAGTTCAAGTGTGGGGGAGTCCTGATTCTCTCAGCCACCCAGACTCCTCCACTACCACGATGGAGGCTACTGCTTGATAGACTCCGTCCACCAGAAATAAAGGGGAGATTGCTCTTTCTCGTATTTTCTTTTATTGTATTTTTCATTTTTATGCCTTCTAGAATTTTCTTTAAATTGAGTCCTTGCTAATAAATGCATGAGTAGAGTAGAATGCATAGGAGTCATTATTTCTTTTACCACTTTTTCTTGCATGACTAGGAATAAATGTATCCCTCTAGATTATCTCCATGTCATTTTAGAGTCTTTTGAAAATAAATTAAATTTGGTTGTCAAAACTTAAGGTTTGAGCTCATGGATGAATTCTTGGATACTTGAGTACTATTTTGCTTTAGATTCTTAATTGAGAATTTGAGATGGATTATTTTTGCCTAGTGAGAATTAGCCTTACTTTTGTGATACACATATGTTATTGTACTCTAGAACTTGCTTAGGTTCTTTCAAAACCATATTTCAATGAGTGGATCACATCCATGAAGGCTAATCAAATTGTTTCCCTTTTCCATGTTATTCTTAGCAATGATCATACTTGATACTACTCTTTTCAATTTTCCTTTCTATTTTCCTACTCTTAACCCCATTTTTCTAGGGATTTGTTTGCTTGGGATATTTTCTTGATGCTACTTTGCCCGAGACGGACAAAGATTTAAGTGTGGGGGAGTGATTATTGTTTTGGAAAAGTTTTGTATCAAGAAGGCATTTCGATCCAAAAAGAAAAAAAAATTTGCAATGGAAGGATGGAAACAATTACATTTTGAGTGAGTTTGAATTCCAAGAAGGAGTGGTTGAGTATGGAAGCAATTGAGGCATTTAGAATTCTCATCATTCTTTGAAGATCCAAGTGGCATGGTGTGACAATGAAAATTTTTTTTTTCTGCAATGAGAAACAATGGCACGCAAAAGCAAAAAGAAAGAAATTCTTGTGCCAAGGTGAAGAAAGAAAAATATCTGCTAGCTTGGATCGAAATTGACTTGGATTCAAGAATTGGAAAGTGAAATTATGGAAGTAAGATCAGCCACACTTCGCTGGAAGCGGAATTGCAGCTGCATAAAATCAGGAAGTCTGAATAAAGTCTGAACAAAAGCTGAAAAAAAACTGCTGAAAATCAGGGAGTGCTGAATCTGAGCTTGCAGTGCTGAATCTGAGCTTGCCGAGTGGGTTTCAATCGAACTAAACTTCTTGGGAGCAGATTTTAAACTGCTGAATGAGAGTTCGGAAGTGGCTTGGATAAAAGACTGGGAAGTTGAATATCTTGAAGGATTGTTTGTGAAGCTGAATTGAATTCTGAATTGAAGTTGTGGAAAAGTCTGAAATCAATGCAGAAACCCTGTATCAAGTGGGAACTAAGCAGCAATTTTGTGCCAAAGTGGAAAAGTTGAAATGAAACTACTCTGCCACTCAGCTAGAAGCTGGATTACAGCTGAATAAAATCAGAAAATCTGAAAAGAAGCTGGAAACAATCTGAACTAAAGCTTAAAGAAAAGAATCCTAGTGAATCTGGATTGAGATGGGTTGTATTGACAGGAATTGAATTGCAAGGTCCAGCTCAACAACAAGGTGGCTGAATTTTTGCCAATTAGGACAAGCTGAATATTAATGGAACATTAAGGGAAGGATGAGCTTTGATGTCCGAAAATTTTAGAGAACTTGGAGCAGTGAATCGGGCACAGAAGGTAGAATTTGACAGCCTATAAAAAGAAGCTGAGAAAATCTGGAATTCAGCTGTGCAGAACTGCAAGGAATTTCTGATCAGTGAAGAAAATAGCATTTGTTGCTGCCGAGTGCTGCATCTGGGAGCTACTGAGTGATACAAGCCAAGTGTGAATGCAAGCTGAATTGAATGATGAACTGAAGCTGGAAGAATGCAGTGAAGGCAAGGGGCTGAAATTTAATGTGTTGATTTGAATTTTTGAGTGGAACACTTAAGGGTTCCACTATCATTTGATGCAAGCACTCTTGATGTTAATTGTTGGAGAAATCAGAAGTTTTGCAAGATCTGAAATTATATCGTGGATGCTAGACTTAAAACAAAAAGAAAAAAAAAAGAGAAAGAAAGAAGTGAAAGTGGTGTGCCAACCTTAAGGTGAAGTGTATCAAGAAAAGTTGCAAGGGTTGTGTAGTGAAGTTTTACTTGATTCCTCAAGTTTTCTCATTTAAATCTGATCTACAATGCTCCAGTAGAAGAATTAAGAGTAGGAAAAAGGGAAGAGCAACAGTTTGAAAAAAAAACAAGGAAACAAGTGGACACAATTGAGTTGGCACTATAAAATCATTGAATGTTTTTCTCATCCGGATTTAAGTTTATTTCATTTCATTTCTGACCTTGCTAGAGAGAAAGGAAAAGTGGAAAAATCAGGAAAGAAGCTGGAGAAAGAAATTTGGCACGCAAGGTGGAAGTTGGCACATTGAGATCAATAGGGTTTTATTCATCCAAGTCGAAGTCATTGTTCAAGATTAACTCCACCACATTTTTGATATCACTAGAGGACTGACAAGAGGGGCAAAGCACATTGGAAACATACTTGAGCACTCAAGTCTTCCACTTTATCAATTTTTCCATTTCCTTGATTTTTGCTCCATTTCTTACCATTTTCCATGTTTTCACTTGTTTTTGTAGATGTTGATCCTAATCATGAATAATGGTGGAGATTAGATAATAAGCAAGCCTATGGTAGTGCAAGAAGAATGTGTGTTTGAGTGAGCTCCACTTCCATCATCAATTTAGAACTTAAGGAGAGAGCCACCAAAATTTTCTTTGAAAGGCTAGTGAGTTAAATTCATCTCAATGACTCATGATGGATGAAAAGGCTAAGTTGTTGATTTAAGGACAAGATACTAATCCATAGAGCTTAGATTTATGAGAATTGACAACCTTAGGTAATTTCTTTTCATTTGCTTCTAATTATGCTTAAGAAATCTAGGGGATACTTATTTAGTAGTTTCGCGAGACGCTCAAGGTTAAGTGTGGGGGAGTTGATAAGTATCATTTTGTTGACTATTTTAATTGCTAAAATCCATGTTTGACCTATATTTTTATTGCTTAATTGTGAAATTGCCCTAGGTTTTAGAACTTACCATTATTTTGGACTTAATTGCAAATTTACACATATTTGGATTAATTGGCCACAAATTTTTGGATCTATTTTTGTAGGCATGAAAGGGTCATTTTCCTAGGGCATACTGGGTCAAACTTGAGTCGGAAGTGGAACCGGATCGAATTATCAAGCTTATGATCAATCCGGGCCGTCCGATTCAAAAGCGGCTAAATCTGAGCCATCCGGGACCATCTGAAGCAATCCGAGCTAGGGTTAGGGTTGATCAAGCATTCTGATCAAGATCTGAAGGTTTCATCCCAATCAGAGCTAAATCAACCGTTGGATCAAGCTCGGAGGGCTCTAGATCGTCCATTCAAAGACTAAGTTGATCTGAACCATCCGTTGCACATCTAGAGGATCCGAGCTACCACGAGGCAGATCCTGACCCCAGATCATCATCATCAAAGTTTGGCTCAAATCAGAGCAAGATCAGCCGTTGGATTGATGTGGAGAAATCTAGGCCGTCCAATGCTTATGTATTTAATCAAATTTCCCCAGCCTTCCTTCCTCGTCGCGTCTCCGCCGCAACAGTAGTCTTCTCCGTTTCTTTGCATTTTCTTCAGCTTTTCCTTCAATCCAAGGTGCGCGACCACCTCCATTCTTCATTAGATCAAGTTCGAGGTCACCGGGGAGAGCAATCGGTGGAGTTTCAGCTCGGAATTGGGCAAGAACAGGGCTGTTTGAGGGTTTCGGCAGCTCTGCATTTGAAGACTTCGATTTCGGTTTTGTCAGGTTCTACATCAGTCCAAGCTATCTAGAGGGGTTCTCGGACAAGCTTGGATCATTCCTGCACCTTCATTTCAATCAGACAAGGCTGAATTGAAGAATTCGATTGGGTTTCCCTCTTGAACAGAGTTCGAGCTCGATTCGACTACCGATTCAGTTCCTCAGTGAATTGCTGAGCTTAGGGGTTCGAAGCCAGCCCTTGCGTGACGAACAAGGAGACCTTGAGCTAATGGAGTGATTGGGGTTTAGATTTCTTAGTCAATTTTCTTTGTTTTAGCTGTAATTACATTACTGCCGCAATTTCTATTACTGAATTTTGTATCAGTTGATTAGTTTCCTTGTATGGACCGTTTCTTTCTCAATTGGAGGCTCATCCTTGAGTGACAGCAAGGATTCGTGAGCTGAGATGAGAGATTGAGGCTTTGCTTAGTTGAATTCCATTGCAATTAGTTGTAATTTTCGATTTCTGCTGTCTGCTCTGCTTTTGAATGATTGTATTAGCTACTTTAGTTCAGTTTCGAATTGTTTTTGCTTTAATTAGTGGTTCGAATTTGTTCTTTCATTAGTTAGCCAGTTTGTTTAGTAATACTTCACTTAATTTCATTTGTTTGGCAATTTCAATCATGCGTATTAGATTTTTCAGTTCGTATCAGTTTGTTCTGCAAAGTTTCAGTTTGGTTTCTGAAATTTCTCAGCTTGTTTCCAATCTGATTTATTTCCAGCTTAATTCCTGCAATTAGAGATCACATTTAGTGTGTTAATATATTAGGTTCGAGTTTGTTTCTCATCCAGCTTTAATTCGGAATTTTTAGCTCCATTTGTTCATTGCGTATCAACCCTTTTTCTGCAAATTCCCTTAGTTTCTGATTCTGCAGTTTATGTTGATTCAAATTGTGTCCAGTTTAACTTCCGAAATGAAGAATAATGCTCAGTGTGATAGTGCATTCCTAAGCATTGCTTCACATCTGTGTTTCATTGCTACATTTTACTTAGCTTGCAATGTATCAGTTGGTTGCAACTTGATTCACATTTCTGCAAGTGAGTTTTCTATTTCTGCTAATCAATGTTGTCCCTGCAATTCAGCTGATAAATTCCGAAATTGTGCCAATTAACTGGTGATTTTTCCTCAAGTTTTTACTGGACTGTAGGTTAGGGCAACTCATTTCAGCTGGTTTGTTTGAAATTGCATATGGTCTGATGCTTTATTTTCGAATGTTTGCATTCGAAATCTACATTTAAGTTCATTTCTGAATTTTACTGCATTCATCTCTGATTTTCAGCCTTAATGCATATGAGCTCTTCACTATTAGCTTTGTCTTTCAAGTTGTAGTGATTCAATTCAATTCGGAATAGTAAATCACAGTTTTAGCACTTAGTACAGTCCTTTTTGGCACATAAATCTTCTTCTCTTGGTGCAAAGTTGTTTCAACCTTTTGTTCACTTTGTATCAAGAGAGGCATTCGACATTTATTGGTTTGAACTTGAACAGACCTTGTAGCTTGCATTTGAATTCAGATTTGCATCTTTGAAATTCGGTTAAGTTGCCTTGGTTGAATTGGGTTTTCCATTGGTTGAGTGTTTATTACCATCATTTTATTTCGCTTATTAGCTAAGTTCCTTTCCTTTCCGTGCGATTACATTTCTTAATTGCTATCCAAACCCAAATTACATTCGAAACCCAAATTCACAAACGACACATAAATACAAGCACGAATCCAACAAACTATCAACTAGTCCCGAGGAAAAATACGATCTGTGGCCCCTTTACTACGTTTTCATATTTTGATTGCAAAAAGGGTTTCCAGCATCTTTTTATAAATATCTAAATTCTGACGGATCCACATTTCGTGACAACTTAACCTAGCTATCTCGGGTCCGTCAAATTTTTGCAGCTGTCGTAGCATCTCGTACATGTCATCCTGACGGCTGGTAATCCCATGAACTGCCATCTCAATCCTCTAGCCTGATACGCGAGATGCAGCTGTCGTAGCATCTCGTACATGTCATCCTGACGGTTGGTAATCCCATGAACTGCCATCTCAATCCTCTGCTCCATCTGCTGAGGTCCGTGGATATCCTCACGAATGCCATGAACGTCCTCCTGAAGCCTGTGAACATCTGATCGGAGATGAGTAAACTCCGCACGTGTAACTATCCCAGCGGGCTCCTCATCTGAGCTGGGGGCCTCCGGACGCTCCCTCCAGATAAATGCCCCCTGTCGACTCTCTATGCTTGCAAAGAATAACTGACGTGTACCTATCTGGTCATAATCCTTAGATAGGTGCTTAACCTGACCGTTACCCACACGGATACCAAACTGTAAATGGAAAAACTCAGTCAAGATATGGCAGAAAGGCATGTATATCTTCCCATTAACACTATGGGAAGAATGACAAATAGCACTAAACACCTGCAGGGAGACATCTATTGGTACAAGTTGCATCAATGATGTTCTTCTTTAAGTGTTTTAATGTTTGACAATACACTTAAGTCAGTGATACAATGAACAGACAAAGGGGAGCAAAGGAGAAGCGACCTAAGTTGAAGAAAAGTCCTAGTTAACCTAGGCATCGAAACCCTAAGACCTAGAGAAGGGCTGTTGGGCACCTAGCGAAGGGCTGCTAGGCATCGAAACCCTAAGACCTGGCGAAGGGCTGCTGGGCACCTAGCGAAGGGCTGCTAGGAGTCTAAGACCTAGCGAAGGGCTGCTAGGCACCTGGCGAAGGACTGCTAGGGAATGAAGACCTGGCGAAGGACTGCTAGGCACCTGGCGAAGGACTGCTAGGGAATGAAGACCTGGCGAAGGACTGCCAGGCACCTGGCGAAGGACTGCTAGGTAATGAAGTCTTAGTCCAAGGGACTGAGCAACTTAGCTGAGCGATGACTAAGGACAGCAGTAGAGACGGGTCAGGGTTTGGGCGTCTCGAGATCCGGAGTAATCGGAGACTAAGCAAAAATCCACCCGAAGGACTGGGTGGCAACCGGCTCCTGAAAGGAGTAGGTGGAAGGCGCGTTCTCGGGGGTGAGAACTTGCGTCGGTTCGACCTAGGGTTTCGTGGAGATCCAAAGTCCGAACCAAGTCCTTAAGGCTAATATTATACGTATATGTGCTTTGTGTTTGTGTATCTTGCAGGTACCAAGATTGGAAGATAAAGTAACCTGCTGGAGGCCCTGAAGCAGGGCGCCCCCAGTGTTGGGGGCGCCCCCATGCATCCAGTGCACCCCCAGTGTTGGGGGCGCCCAAGCTAAAGCAAGAAAATGGCAGTCTTGTTTGGTAAGCAAAATAGGTGTCAAGCGGGGCGCCCGGAGCGTCCGGGGCGCCCTGGTTCAAAGCTGTATTTGCAGTTTCGAGCCCGAAACATAGATAAGCCCTCATGAGGGCGCCCGGGAGGTCCGGGGCGCCCTGGTCAAAGGTTTTATCAGCTGCGGCGAGGTCGACACGGGGATAAAGTTTGACCGGGTTTATCGGGGCGCCCCCAGCGTCCAGGGCGCCCCCAGGAGGCCTATATAAGGGGCTTCGACCCCTCTGCTTCAGACACAACTGCCAAGTACCATTCTGATCACTCTGACCGACGACAATGCGCTAAAGACGAGGCTCTACGACCGGGAGGCTCCAGGAGGAAGTGCGCGGCACTTCGGAGGTCCAGATCGGCCGAGCTTCAAACTTGTTCTGTTCGGTTTGCTTTAATTATACTGCAATTAGTTGTCTATATTTGTGACTGCAATTACTGTACTGTAAGATGGGTTTCTCCGCCTCCGAAAATTCCGGAAAGGAGACCAATAGTTGACTCACGCCGAGTATATAGGCCTTGGACGTACTGACCCTGGGGGGTCGGGAACCAAGTAAATAAACTCCGCGTGTAAACTGTCTTTTGTTTTGTTCGTTCTACTGCTTTTCCGCTGCTACTAACTCTGTGTCCAGAACAAACGAAAGGTTTCTACGAAGTTACCAAAAAGATTGTAACGGTCGATATTCACCCCCCCCTCTATCGACGGCACCGGTCCTACAATTGGTATCAGAGCCGAGCCGCTCTTCACCGGACTAACCCCGACGGAGCAACGACGCCAGGAGTTGAGGGGGAGCCCAGGGGTGAATCAGCTACATTTTAATTTTAAATGTCAAATTTTAAATTCCATATTATATGCTTCACATGCAGGGAGAGAGGGCACTATAAAAATCAGTGTCCTACTCGTAAGACTCGGTCTACACCACCGGCGGCAAAGGGGGTACCAGCGCCAGGAATCTGAAAAAACAAGGATCACGTACAATGCTTTAAGTGCGGAAAATACGGACACTACAAAAACAAATGTTCGGCGAAGGTACGGAAAATGTATGTTCCAAAAATTTTACAAATTCCTGCACTGTCTTGTGATAATTTAGTTAATTTTCCTGATAAATTAGATTTACTGCACAATAGAATTAATATCTTGTATGTCAAATTAGAAAATGTAGATATGACTAAAATATCAGAAATTAATTGTTTAATTCAGAATATCAATTCAGTAATTTCTAAAATAAATTATCATAATTTTAATTCTGATAAAATTAATTCTGATAATTTTAATTCTGATAAAATTAATTCTGATAATTTTAATTCTGATAAAATTAATTCTGATAATTTTAATTCTGATAATTTTAATTCTGATAAAATTAATTCTGATAATTTTAATTCTGATAAAATTAATTCTGATAATTTTAATTCTGATAAAATTAATTTTGATAATTTTAATTCTGATCATTTTAATTCTGATAATTTTAATTCTGATAAAATTAATTCTGATAATTTTAATTCTGATAAAATTAATTTTGATAATTTTAATTCTGATAATTTTAATTCAGATAAATTTAAACCTAAGGATAAATTTGAATTCAATTTTGAAAACCTTAAGGATAATTCTAAGGATAAGTCTGAAGTTAGTGAAGATAATTCTGAGAATAATATTGAAGATAAAATTCTCCTAAATAATAACTTAATTATAGATAATCTTGAAGATTATTATAAAACATTAATTAGTGGCCCAAATTACTCCTCCTATTTTGAGGACACTAAAAGATATAATTTTGAGGATGAGGAGGATATGGAACTATCTAAGATCAAGGCCATAATTAATAAAAATTACAAAGGTTCAAATAAATCTGAATTGTTAGAAAAATTTGAAAAGATAGATAAAGATGAAGCAGAAATTTTCGAAATAATGAAAATGATGAACTCAAATCCACAATTATTAATAAAACAAATTAATTCAAATAAATTCAATTAATTCAACAATTATTAATAAATTCAATTAATTCAAATTAATTCAATTAATTCAAATAATTCAATTAATTCAAATTAATTCAAATTAATTCAAATCAACTCAAATTAATTCAAATAATTCAAATCAACTCAAATTAATTCAAATAATTCAAATTAATTCAAATCAACTCAAATTAATTCAAATAATTCAAATCAACTCAAATTAATTCAAATCAACTCAAATTAATTCAAATTAATAAATTAAATCTTAATTAAATTCGAACTTAAATTTAATCAAATTAATTTCTAACTAATTCAACCTCAATTAATTCTTGAATTCAACTAAAATCTTTAAACAAATTAAACTCGAACTAAACTAAAATTTTGCCCAAACTATAACAATTAAAATTAATAACATCAAATATGTCAAAGTGGGTTGTCATATTCGCGGGTTCACACGACATGTATCAAATCGGGAATTTGATACATCATTAGAAACTTAAATAAAATGATTGGACTTGTTTGACTCATGCATAATTGTCATGCCATGCATTTGCTACTTCTTTTAAATATATGACATGTCATTCATATTTAAAATTTTATGCATATATTAGAACGGCTATAGGAAAAAGAATAATTGAAACTTGATCAACCTGGTATTGGGTGGCGATGAGATGATAGTACGTTAGGGAAGTCAATTCTAATAAGATCAAGTATACTTGGTCTCTTTAGACTGGTGAAACTAGCCGAAGCTATCGATCCAAGACCCAAACTAGTTAGACCAGAATTTTTCAAAAAGTAATTTTGAAAATGAAATTTCATTAAAAGACTTTGTCAAGGAAAGGGTTGATGATCCAATAAGGCTACGGCCAAAGAAGGCTTAGTGCCTCGCCAAGACCTGGAAGCCGATTTTTGAAATTCAAATTCAAGTTACTTCTTGTCAAATTCAAATCTAACACAAGCTTCAATTAAATCTTAGAGTTAATAATAAATTAAGAAAAATGATTCAAGCATCTCACAATACACCTATAAGGCAACCATGCTTGCTGTATTGATACATCTAGAATGGGTGAGATGTTAAGGACTAATGAATTGATAAGCATGTTTCAAAATTATCTTTCAAAATTGCTAGAATATTTTTCTAAAAATACATTTTCAAAATAGTGCTTCAACATAATAATGCTTGTATGGATTTCATGCTTGTTTGATTGCCAATAAAGTATATGCTTTCAAAAATTATATTCTTTTGAAAATTGTTTGACTCACACAATTAGACACAAGCCTCTTAGGACAACACTAAAGTTCCTTAAGGCACTTAGATAGAGTCAAAAGGTATCGGGTACAGGGGGAGTGCTTTTCATTTTTTTTGAAATGGTTTTCAAAAACTGCACTTTAAACATTACTATCATTTGAAAAATACTTTTCGAAAACTGTGCTGTAAATCAGTATTACTTGTGTTTTCAAAAAGGATTTATGTTGTAAAAATTATATGTTCAAAAATTTACCTGTTTCTTTGACTTTGATAAACCCTAAAGACACAGAGGAAAGGTCCACTTCATGATCTTCAAGGACTCCTAGGATGTGTCAAATTTAGGGGGAGTCTGAGTCAAAAGAAGAATTTCAGAAAAGGTTTTTTTGGTAATTATTCATTTTTTTGTTAAATATTTCTTTTTAATCTGAATCAAACCTTAAGACTCAGAGGAAGAGTACTTGTGGTCAACAAGCTTCCCAGGACTGAGTCAAGTTTAGGGGGAGGTCAAATTAAAAGAATTATCTAATAACATGTTTTCATATCTTCAAAATCTTGCTAAAAATCTAAGTCTTTCAAAATACTATTATTCTATTTGTTAGAATTTGTGTGACTTGTGAAATCATTTCTGAAATAATGTTTACTTGGGTTGGAGAATTTCCAGGACACTTAGGAAATGTCCTTGTAGTCAACAAGGTTTCCTAGGATGGTGTCAGACTGGAAGATAAACCAAGTCAAGTAAAATATTGGGTCTTCAAAAGTTCACACATTTTTCAAAATCCACTAGCATATATTCTCAAAAGTACTATCATTTTTTTTGGCAAAATTCTGTTAATGTTTACTTGAGTTGAAGAATTTTCAGGACACTTAGGAAAATGTCCTTGTGGTTAACAAGGTTTCCTAGGATTGTGTCAGACTGGAAAAGAAACCTAGTCAAGTAAAATAGTATATTTAAAAAATTACTTATATTTTTCAAAGTCTCATCTTTTTCAAAAATAGTTGGTACTTGCAAAATATGCATAATATTTATATTTTCCAAAATAGCATTCTTTCAAAAATTATGCATTTTCCAAAAGTACTTAATTTTTCAAAAAAATTCAATACATTTTTTTCAAAGGTACTTATATTTTTCAAAAATTACATAATCTTTCAAAAATACATAGCATCTTTTTCAAAATTATGCATTTTTCAAAAAAATACAATATATCATTCAAAATACAATGCTTTCAAAAATTTGGCACTAAGTACTTTCAAAAAGAACCAAAGGTTTTCATTGTTGGTACAAGTATTTTCTTATGTTTTTTTTATGTATGACAAAGGGGGAGAGGTGTGCTTAAGTTAGAAAAATTTTCTCCCAAAAATAAAAAATGTAGTTTCAAAACTTATATCATTTTTTTCTGTTTTGATCCCAAGGATAGTAAGTTAGCCCCTTAAACCAATCTAACTTAAGTTATTGTCAAACATAAAAAAGGGGGAGATTGTTGGTGCAAGTTGCATCAATGATGTTCTTCTTTAAGTGTTTTAATGTTTGACAATACACTTAAGTCAGTGATACAATGAACAGACAAAGGGGAGCAAAGGAGAAGTGACCTAAGTTGAAGAAAAGTCCTAGTTAACCTAGGCATCGAAACCCTAAGACCTAGCGAAGGGCTGCTGGGCACCTAGAGAAGGGCTGCTAGGCATCGAAACCCTAAGACCTGGCGAAGGGCTGTTGGGCACCTAGCGAAGGGCTGCTAGGAGTCTAAGACCTAGCGAAGGGCTACTAGGCACCTGGCGAAGGACTGCTAGGGAATGAAGACATGGCGAAGGACTGCTAGGCACCTGGCGAAGGACTGCTAGGGAATGAAGACCTGGCGAAGGACTGCCAGGCACCTGGCGAAGGACTGCTAGATAATGAAGTCTTGGTCCAAGGGACTGAGCAACTTAGCTGAGCGATGACTAAGGACAGCAGTAGAGACGGGTCAAGGTTTGGGCGTCTCGAGATCCGGAGTAATCGGAGGCTAAGCAAAAATCCACCCGAAAGACTGGGTGGCAACCGGCTCCTGAAAGGAGTAGGTGGAAGGCGCGTTCTCGGGGGTGAGAACTTGCGTCGGTTCGACCTAGGGTTTCGTGGAGATCCAAAGTCCGAACCAAGTCCTTAAGGCTAATATTATACGTATATGTGCTTTGTGTTTGTGTATCTTGCAGGTACCAAGATTGGAAGACAAAGTAACCTGCTGGAGGCCCTGAAGCAGGGCGCCCCCAGTGTTGGGGGCGCCCCCATGCATCCAGGGTGCCCCCAGTGTTGGGGGCGCCCCCATGCATCCAGAGCGCCCCCAGTGTTGGGGGCGCCCAAGCTAAAGCAAGAAAATGGCAGTCTTGTTTGGTAAGCAAAATAGGTGTCAAACGGGGCGCCCGGAGCGTCCGGGGTGCCCTGGTTCAAAGCTGTATTTGCAGTTTCGAGCCCGAAACACAGATAAGCCCTCATGAGGGCGCCCGGGAGGTCTGGGGCACCCTGGTCAAAGGTTTTATCATCTGCGCCGAGGTCGAAGCGGGGATAAAGTTCGACCGGGTTTATCGGGGCGCCCCCAGCGTCCAGGGCGCCCCCAGGAGCCCTATATAAGGGGCTTCGACCCCTCTGCTTCAGACACAACTGCCAAGTACCATTTTGATCACTCTGACCGATGACAACGCGCTAAAGACGAGGCTCTACGACTGGGAGGCTCCAGGAGGAAGTGCGTGGCACTTCGAAGGTCCAGATCGGCCGAGCTTCAAACTTGTTCTGTTCGGTTTGCTTTAATTATACTGCAATTAGTTTTCTATATTTGTGACTACAATTACTGTACTGTAAGACGGGTTTCTCCGCCTCTAGAAATTCCGGAAAGGAAACGAATAGTGGACTCACGCCGAGTACATAGGCCTTGGACGTACTGACCCTGGGGGGTCGGGAACCAAGTAAATAAACCCCGCGTGTAAACTGTCTTTTGTTTTGTTCGTTCTACTGCTTTTCCGCTGCTACTAACTCTGTGTCCAGAACGAACGAAAGTTTTCTACGAAGTTACCGAAAAGATTGTAACGGTCGATATTCACCCCCCCCCCTCTATCGACTGCACTGATCCTACAACATCTATGTCTAACCTCCTCTCCAATGCGTACATCATCACCAAGTATGGGAGTCTGATCCTGGACCTCTCCTTGGTGACGATGGGCAAAATGCACTCTATGACAATCTTGTACAATACATGGCTAATGGGTCTTATAGGTTTAGCGTCAAAAATATGCTCTGACTCATTCCTGTGCCTCCTAAAATAATGCATGTGTATTTGGTCAACGGTGACACCAGGAAACTCAAGTGGCTCAACAATAGTGGGGAAATAAGTAGATGCATTATCCGATGCTCTACACTCTAAGAACCCAGTTAAACTCATGACTGAAAAAGGAATAGTAACCCCGGCTACCCTAGACTCGTACAAGTTATTATCTGAGTCAACGCAAGTTAAATTGGTGTAAAACTCTGTGCATAGATCAATATCTATATCATGCTGGCAGTAGACCAGCTGTTCCAGCCCAAAATGGGTAATTATTTCAGCCAATTGAGGCGACTTCTCTTGGAAGAAAGCCTTGTTCAGGTACCGACAATTCATTACGACAAACTCATTGTCTTCGAATCTTTTCTTAAACTCGAGGGACCTGAACCTTAAATCCCTGGAACCTCGCTGACCTTGTTGGGATGATCCCTCACCCCTAGGTTTCTTAGAAGTCATCCTAAATTCCACACACATCCATGCACACCAAGACAACCCCCAAAAGGAAAAATATCAAAGGAAAACATGCACAAAACATCACATTAGTTCCAAAACATGATTTAAATGACAAAATAAACCTTAAACAATGATACCTTTTCATTCTCTTCATGATGATGATCTTTAAAACTCTAGACTTGGGAGAGAAGGGTTTTACAAGCCCTAGATTGTAGATTGGGGTTAGAGAGGGCTTAGGGAGGAGTTTTGAGGCTTCGGGAGAGGCTTAGGACGCAAAGGGAACTCGGGGAGATGAAGAATCGCCAGGGTGGCATGCCAAAACCCTAGGTTTTGGCTGCCCCCGCGCGCTTTTTCCTTTATAGACTTCGCGTACCAGTCGACTGGCAGTAGGCTAGTCGACTGCGAGAGTTCACAGAATGTTATTACAGCCGGGACTAGTCGGCAACCCTCAGGGCAGTCAACTGGTAAAACTTACAGTAGGTTCCCAGTCCTGGACCAGTCGACTGCCAGTAGGGCAGTCGACTGATATTGAATTTTTCAGTTTCCCTGTCCGAAATTCAGAAAATCCTAACTATTCCACACATCTCCAAAAATTCTGAATTTTCATGGAGAGATTTGTGGATCCTATATCTACTTGGGAAAAATATAATCTTAATCAAAATTACCCCGAATCCCTAGATTGCTACAAAACTCAAACTTGTCCAAATTTAACTATTTAACCTCAACTTAAAGTTCTAATTTGGATCTCCACTTGATGCCTCTTCCCATATTTGTTCTCAATACATTAATAGCATCAAGTTCTATGGTATTTTCATATTAAACCATTTTCTCTCAATTATAGTCCTATTTCCTTCTTTTTCTCCATAATTCTCCCTTTAGTGAGCCAATTCTCTAGGATTAAAGCTAACCTTAGCCTTTTAAACCTATTGGAACACATTATAGCCCATTTAATCACCTAAAAGAAAACCACCTGAGATCCATTGACCATGGATCCCATTTTGGCTTCTAGAGCTCTCCTTTGAGCTCCTGGCCCTTGTTACCTCCCTAGATAACTCATCTACAAATGCAAGACCACACCAGTGTTCCTCCGGTGCTTCTTGACCTTCCACCATCACTCTCTTAACCATACAGACCTTTTGCTTGGTCAATTCCTTTTCTTTTTCTTTAAATGACTTTTCTTTACCATTTTTGACCTTCTCTCTATCATAGTTATAGGGCACCCTTGAATATACCATTTTACTTGCATTTGCCCTCCTAGGGTGGTATCCTAAATCCGATCTACCATTCCTATGAGATTGATCTTTTTGCATCATGCTTGCTCCCTTTGACCCTCTAATGACTCTATCTAGATTTTTCTCTAACTTATCAAGTTTTGCTCTCAAAACTTGATTTTCCTTTACTAAACTCCTAACCTTAGAATTATTTGACCTAACTTGATCATTCCTAGGTCTACCCATTCTTCTAGGCATATCCTTTCCTTTCTTAGGGTTTATGCCTTAGTCCTTAATCCTAGAATTCCTAGGTTTATCAAGAAACACAGAATTTTGAATATTTTGGCACACAAAAGTGTTTTTGGTTCTATCATGATATTTAAAACCAACATTACATCTAGGCAAACAATCATTTATATTCCTAACATTCATACAAACATTTTGAGCATAAATAGAGTTAGAGATTACCTCCCTTACCTTTGTAGGTCCCCCTTGATATGAGCCCTTTTTCCTTTCTTCTTTCTTCCATCTTCTAAGGTGCTCCATCTTTTTCAACTCTCCTTTCCTTGAGCATTTTGTATGGTAATGCCTTATCTCCCCATATGTAAAGCATCGAATATGCTTCTTTTCTTTTCTTTTCTTTTATTTTCTTTCCCTACAATCCTCATTAGATTTAACTTGAATGGACCCGGATTTAGGGATTACCTTCTTCTTACCTAGTGGACACTTGTCCTTGTAGTGCCCCTTTTGGTTGCATCCAAAGCATAGAATGTGTTCTTTTGATTTGGCTTTGGTGGATATTGGAACTTGTTCTTGTTTTTGTTCGGATGAAGGTCTCTTCTCCCCCTCAACCCTTGGTGGTGATACTTCTTCTTTTTCGGTTGAGATGGATGCTTCTTCACTCAATGAGATGATCAACTCTTCTTCCACTTGATCTTCTTGGTCACTAGAAATTCTTTCTCCGACCTCTTCCATTTTTTGAATTGGCGTAGGCTTCTCATGATATTCTTTCACTTTATTCCATAATTCATGTGCATTTTGATATTTACTTACACAGTTCAAAACATTGTTAGGCAAAAGATTAACTAAAGTTTCCATTACCTTTTCATTTGCCTTGGATTGATCTTGTTGCTCTTGATTCCAACACCTAGGCCTAAGCTTCTTCCCGTGCTTATCCCTTGGAATCTCGAATGGCTCTTCAAGCACAATTCTTAGTTCCCACTCCATTCCAAACCAAGTTTCGATCCTCGCCCTCCAAAAGTTGAAATCTTGATGATCGTAGGGCGATGGAGTGTAGATGTCTTCCCCAAGTTTGTCTTTCATTTTCTTTCTTCCTCTAGCGTGTGCTCCCTCAGCGGTTAGTCCGATCAAGAGCGGTCCTTCGCTCTGATACCAATTGATAGATCAACGATGCTTGCTAGAGGGGGGGCGGTGAATAGCAAATCTTTGTCGTTTTTTCTACAAGATTGTTAGCGCAGCGGAAATACAAATAAAAATAAACTAATCAAGAGAGAGCAATGCTAACAAACCGATTTACTTGGTATCCACCCCGAACGGGTGACTAATCCAAGAATCCGTCGGTGGATCACTCCCCGGATAACCTCCGGCTAGTCCTTGTCGCTCCTTGTGGGTGGAGAAACCTCGCCACAACACCTTGACACGATATGAACTCAAGAGACTACTAACAAGCCTTAACCAAGCTTGTTTCGTCAAGAGATAGTAGTCTGAAACGAGCCCCTTTAAATAGGGCTCGAATCTGAAACAGGCGCTACCAGTCGACTGCCCCTGGGGCAGTCGACTGGTCCCAGTCAGATTCGACCGTTGCCGTACAACGTTCGAATCTGCTAGCCTGTTCCAGCCGACACCAGTCGACTGCCCCTAGGGCAGTCGACTTATCCGAGTCCTAAGCCTAGGGTTATACTCCCGAGTACATTTCACTCCGGACTCAAACCCTCCCGGCTTAGCCCCTGAGTACAATCACTCATACTCAGACCCTCACAACCCGGTTGACTCTTCACCAGCAGCCTCTGTTGATGCAGTCTGACCCTGATTGTTGTTTTGGTGTTGACATCAATTTTAGTTTAGGTTGATGATTATGATTATGGTTAAGTCCTAATCGGGGATTAGGCACGGAGTGATTGGAAAATCCTAGCTTGGAGGGCTAGGTGGTGAAAAGTCCTAACCTGGAGGGTTAGGTGTGACAAATCCTAGCTTGGAGGGCTAGGTGTTGAAAAGTCCTAATTCGGAAGGGTTGGGTGAAAAGTCCTAGCTTGGAGGGCTAGGTGAAAAGTCCTAACTTGGAGGGTTAGGTGAAAAGTTCCAACTTGGAGGGTTAGGTGAAAAAGTCCTGGCTTGGAAGGTCAGGTCCTAGCTTGGAGGGCTAGGTGTAGAAAAGTCCTAATTCGAAAGGGTTGGGTGAAAAGTCCTAGCTTGGAGGGCTAGGTGAAAAGTCCTAACTTGGAGGGTTAGGTGAAAAGTCCCAACTTGGAGGGTTAGGTGAAAAAGTCCTGGCTTGGAGGGTCAGGTCTTAGCTTTGAGGGCTAGGTTGGATGAAATCCTGGCTTGGAGGGTCAGGTCCTAGCTTGGAGGGCTAAGTTGGGTAAAACCCTAGCTTGGAAGTCTAGGTTTGAGTCCCTGGATCGGTCTGGTGACCGATCAGGAAAGTTGACATGCTGCTCCTTCGTGGATCGGTCTGGTGACCGATCCAGCGATGACTGATCGGTCGGGTGACCGATCAGGGAGCACACAGTGAGGTTGGGAACCTACTGTGCGGCTCCTGATCGGTCTGGTGACCAATCAGGGAGTTTGCAGTTCACCCACTGCTTGGCTCCTGATC